>VWZW01000892.1:0-140016 GCA_013397115.1 Edolisoma coerulescens | reverse complement strand
TGGGGGGGAGGAGAGTGAGGCCGCGCCTGGGCGGCTCCGGGGGCGTTTGGCGGCAGGGCTGGGCGGCCGCTCCCGGCGCTGAGGGGTGGGTGTGCGCCCGGCCGAGGGGCAGCTGGAGAATGCGGCCTGGGGCGCTCGGGAGCGCTTGCGGTGCCGGCCGGTGCGCGGTCCCCGCCGCGCGGCGCCCTGGGGAGCGTCTCGACAGATGTTTCAGGTTCTCCACGAATTTCCATAGTTCCAGTTGCAAGTTTCAAACCAGAGCTCTGGCAGGCAGGGAACTCGGCGTCGGCCTTAGCGCTGACATCCGGCAGG
Organism: Edolisoma coerulescens; assembly: GCA_013397115.1. NCBI lineage: Eukaryota > Metazoa > Chordata > Aves > Passeriformes > Campephagidae > Edolisoma > Edolisoma coerulescens. The sequence goes on along the minus strand of VWZW01000892.1, from coordinate 139,704 downwards.
GAAAAGCATCGCAGCTCCGTAACACTGCCATGCAGAGCCTCTTCGGAAAGTATAAGCATTTATAATTTTCAAAACTTTCGGATTTAAGGAATTGGATCATCGTTAGAAATCACAGCTGTCGTTTTAATTTGAAAGACAGAGTCTTTTGATACCTCCTCGCCTACCAGTGTTTGGGATTCAGTCAGAATACCTGCTTTATGCGTTCTGATACAGTCTGTTAAGGATGTCAGAGTGCATTTGTCTTGTAAGATGTATAGTAAAAATGGAGATTTTGAAATAAATGCGGAAAAATAATGTTGGCAGCTATGGCAAGAAATGATGGGTTTGAGCTACCCAGTCTCATAAGAGTTGTTGCCCAGCCTTCAGTACGTGCGAGTTAGCGTCAGCTCCTGCAAACTTGTGAGTGTGAACCATGCAGGAGTCGGCCCTCCCGTTGCTCAGCAAATGTGTGCCTGGAGTTCTGTGCCACTGTCCTTAGTACAGGGTCATCGGAATCTAGAATCGGATCCTATTAGGGTATTCCTTCTGAAGCCTAAGAGAAGAGATGCCACCTATTGCTGTTCGGATTGGGACTGATTTTGCATTTTACAAGACAGCTGCATGAATTTGTGCAGTAAAGTCACTCTAATGCTCACAGTCAGCACAGCCACATTTCAAGAAAGGAGCAGAGAGAAGCACTTTGTATTCTTTGCTACCAAGTTAAAAAAAGTACTGATTTAATTGACAAAACAGATTTTTTGTTTTGGTTTGGTTTTTTTTTTTTGCCGAAGCAAACATTTGAAAGTTTAATGTCTTTATTTTTATTTTTTGTGTATGTGAAAGCAAGTGAAGGCCTTCATTGCTTCCTTGGTCCCTGAGGAGTACTGTGAGACAGTAAGAGACTTCTTTCTGCCTGAGAAGACACCTCTTGAGTTACCAGCTATTATGCTGTAGTGGGTGGCCAGTTGGTTTCCTGGGTGGCCAGTTGGTGGCCTAAGGAGAGAACTAGGCAGTTCTAACTGGCCACTGGAAACATTACCATGTGTTGGGTGGAACCAGCCTAGGGCTGTTGCTGAGCTGAAGCTAATGAGCAGCTTTATGGGAACAAGATGCTGGGAAACTGGGCTGGCTCTCTGAGGAGTTGTCTTTTGCTGTGCTGGGGCTGTCACCCAGTCACGGGAAAGCAACCTGTGTGGAGAGGCATGGAGCAGCTGCGTTTGTGTTGCACAGGCTCTGAGAAATTTGAGATCTATCTGCCTCCCCACCTTCATGGCCTCTCCCAATTACCATGTCCTTTACCTCACCCTTCTTGAGAGTCCCCTTGGTATGTCTCATACCTGCTGCCTTTAAATCTCCCTGCAGTATCTGCTGAAGGATGCCCCATGGCTCCTGTTGCTATCTGGGATAGCCTTCTGACAATTGGTAATAGGCATCCAGCCTCCACATCACCAAGTAGAAAAACTAGTTTCCAGCCTCAACTGTTAGCACTCCTGTAACTCTGTGATGCAGTACAGTTAGTGCTAGTTAGTGCTACTTGCTCTGCATATTCCTTGGAGCAGGACAGGAATCCAGGTGTCACATCTCCCAGTTAAGGGTTCTGATCAGGCTAGATAAGAGCACGTCTCACTCAAGAAATAGTTACTCAATAAAAAACAAATCAGTTCCGGTGGGAACAAACTGAGGGAGGTCTGTTCTAGCAGGGCTAGAATTCTTGCTTGAGAGGTGTGACACTGGTTATCTTCTCTGCTTATATCCATGTACTGCCCAAATAAAATGCTCCATTAATATTAGGTTTAATGGAACAAAAAATTTTTTCGCTGAATCCTAGGGAAATCTGATAGAGATAGGAAAGGATTGTTAAAGCAGTATTAAATAGTTTTGACAGCATAGAGAGAAGTAGCACATGGAACCTGGTGATGTGAAGAAACTTGTTACATGTCAGGTGGGGTTCCTTTGGGGGCAGGAGCCACCCCTTCCTCTGTAGTAGCTCATGGAGCACAGAAATCAGATTGTGAAAATGATGTGGGTTGCATAACTGGCCTGTCCAGGTGAACTTTGCAAGCACTGAAATGTGTTGAAGCAGAGGGGACAGCAGAGCATTCTGTCTGATTTGGAAAAGGTGTCAAAAATATACTTGTCAGAGACAACCTAAGAGAACTGTATATGCTTTGAAGGCTACAGAAATCCTGTATTTTAAAATAAAGTGCAGACAAGGCCAGTGTTTGCTCTAAGAGGAGCATACACTTAACACCTTGACTAAAAATGTCTGTGCAATTACACATGCACAGCTAATACAACTGGCCCTGCCAGTCTGGTGTTGGTGTACAGGAACACCTTGTTAGCAGGGTAACTGCCCAACCAAACTGCTTATTCGGTCAGAATCTGAGACTGAAACATGGTTTGCAAAAGTTGCTTTAAGAGTTGAAATTGGGAAAATACTAACACAAAGGTGTTAGACACTATGTATCTAGATTCAGCTCCACAGATGTCAAAAAGAGTTGATGGTCTCATTCTGCCCTGAAATAGGAAAATGAAATGATTACTTGATAGGAAGGGTGTGGGTGTACTCATACATCTTCACAAGTGGGAAGACCTCTCAGTGACAGAGAATGTTAATTTTGAGTAACATTCAGGCCAAATTTAGTGCGCTTTTCCATGAATGTTATTGAACCACACTCTGCAGCTGCATCTCATTCTGGCTCCTTCATCATGGAAGAAAATATGCAGTTGATCTACACAGTTGAATTTTATCGTTTTAATGATATCCCATCCAAAAGTAAAACAGCCACTCAGACTTCTGAGAAAAACAAACAGGAACAGTACACAGCTGATGAACCTGAGTTTAGAATGACCAGTGACACACAGGAGCTGGCTTACAAACCTCTCACACGTCCCTCCATTCGTCAGCCAGACAGTGAAGCCATCCATCACCGTGCTGTTACGGGTGCAAGACGCGTTCCTGGGCTGGACACTGCCCACCCTGGGCAGTCAGCACTGCCCAGTGCTGCTGCAGCTGCTTGCTTTTCCCCAGTCATCTGGAGGATGGGCAGGGAGGATATATCACACTGGTTGTGTGATTCTGCATGTCTGTGTGTGACACACTGCTGGGCTGCACTGCTGCCACACAGTCTGACCTCAGAGTAGGACTGTTTAGTGCCAATTAAATGCTTTTCTTCAACATGACAATTCCACACTGATTTTGACTGATCACTGAGTATTTTTCATTGGAGCCATAGGTAGCTGTTTACGGAGCTTAGGACCATCCTGTTGCCCTTCCCCTCTTCTCTCCCAGCCATTTAGGAAGTCATCCTGTGAGATGAGAAGAAAAGGGGACCAGCTGTTAGCCTTGCCAGGGCCATGGCCCTGCAGCAGCTATGGTGGAATCCTCCTTGTGCCACCAGTAGGGCCAGGAACAGGCTGACCTCAGCAGCAGGAGAATGTGAGTCAGGTGAGAGGAAGTCTTGCTCATCAGGCCATTTTGTCTGCTGGAGAGTGGACAATGACCAGTGCACGAACTAGGGCAGGGGACCTTATTTGTGGATGAGTCAGCTGTGGCTGCTGTCTTTTGATGGGTGACAGTCCCCTGTCTTTGTGAAGTGATCTACACTGCCATCACCTTGTGTTCCTGTCCCACCTGCTCGATACATACTGTTACAAGCTCAGCACATTGCTTGTGGTTGAATGTCACCCAGATACAGCCTTTGCAATGTGCTACCTTTTTCCATAGATTTATTTTTCCACTCAGTACTAGTAGACCTTACAACAGCCATCAGTTTGAACATCAGCTTTAAAATAAGGGCTGTAAGATGACTGAGAAAAGGTGGACAGGCTGAGCACCCTTGCTCCAGAGAAAAGAGATCAGGGAGGAATTTGTCTGCGGATACACCCAGAGATGTGGTCCGAAGAGGACAAGGATCAAGTACCCCTGTTGGTCAAGAGTCAGGCTGTTAATAGGTTTAAGCCACAGAAGGAGAACTCCAGTCTGAAAACTGAGAAAATTGTATAACTGGAGGAAAAGTTAGACAGTGGAACATGTTGCCAAGACAGAGGTTGTGAAACTGGAGATATTTGAGGCTAGGCTAGACACCCATCCATCAGGGATGACTTTGGAATAACTGAGTGAAGCCAGTGAACAATTCAAACAGCTTGACTAGATGACCCAGTAATAGTCCCATCCAATCCAAATACGTTTGAGGCTTCAGAAATGTAGTTGGCCACTTCCAGCACAGTTATGATGTGTTACTACCAGATGTACCATCAGTACTTTATGCTAAAGGTGGTGATGTATAAGATTGCAGCTGAAGCCAGCATCTTTAATAGCTTTTTTTTTCCCCTACTAGGTTCACCTTGCCCTTAATCCATGTGAAGATCTGTTGGAAACACCTTCTAGAAACACAAGAGTTTTCAATCTCCTAATAAATTCTGTTGTGTCCAAGAACAGCCTGTCCAAATGAGCAAGACATCCCAACAGAACACCACTACAGATGCGAGCGGAGTAAGTGTGATTCACACCCAAGCACACTCCAGTGGTTTGCAGCAGGTTCCCCAGCTGGTGCCAGTTAGTCCTGGTGGTGGAGGCAAAGCTGTGCCTCCAAGCAAACAGGGAAAGAAAAATTCCTTTGTGGATAGAAACAGTGATGAGTATCGTCAGCGCAGAGAGCGAAACAACATGGCAGTGAAAAAGAGCCGGTTAAAAAGCAAGCAGAAAGCACAAGACACACTGCAAAGGGTCAACCAGCTTAAAGAAGAAAATGAACGTTTAGAGGCAAAAATTAAACTCCTGACCAAGGAGCTGAGCGTACTGAAAGACTTGTTCCTTGAGCATGCCCACAATTTTGCAGACAATGTGCAACCTGTTGGCACTGAGACCACCACAACAAATCCAGAAAACAGTGGACAGTAGACACCTGCGACCTTACGAAACGAACTCTTGAGGTGCAGCTTGCCTGCAGTGCCCATGCAGTAACCAAACAAAAACTGTACCTTTAGTCATTGTTTTGTGGAGATTTTCTTCTTTTAGATTTAACACTGAAGATCTGTAACAAGTAGACCAGAAACTGGTTAGGGTATTTGTTTTAAATATTTTTCTCCTCAAAGATTTATGCAGATCTGAACTCCTAGCCAACAAGGAATGTAATATTTAGGAGATAACATTTTCAGAGGAGTGTTCACTTACCATTTTAGACTTCGCATAATGGGAGGAATCCAGCAGGATGGCTCATCAGAAACTTGTAATTGGATAGAACGTCTTTTAAATACCTATTAGTGTATTTAAGCCCTTTGTTTTCTCCATTACATATTACAAAATGCAAAGGCTGTGGAGAATGTTTGCTTTTTACTTTAAATCTGTAGAGCAAGTCCTATGAAGCACCACATAGGTCCCTCCTGCCCAGTTATTGTTAATGGGGAGGTTGTAGTAATAGTGAGGCTGGGATGCTTACCAATGTTCACCAGAAAAATAACAACATGCTCTGATGATATATACAGGCAGTTGGCCTCCAAATGGCACATGAAGCATCATGTACAAGAGGCAAAGCAACACATTGACAAAGCCTTTTATTTAAGCTTGTGTTCATAGTGCTCACACAGTGACTGGGGCCTTAGGAGAACAAGAGTTCGTTTTCAGAAAATTTCAAAATGCTACCAAAAAACTGTGCCCTGCAGAATTGCATTCTTGCTGGGAAGGGGGTACTGGGAAGAACAAAAAGTGCAGCTTGGCTAAGCAGTGAAAGGGGCAGGACAGCAGATGTTCAGCTGCGATGTATGGATCACTGCTGGCTGACATTAATCTTACAGAAATTTACAGTGGTTTTAAAAATAAATGGCCCTAGTATGAATAACTGATTCAGTGGAATTTCTGCAGGCATCATACAGCTGTGTGAAGGAATATCTTTAGTCTTGTTTTATTTCCATAGAAGTTCTTCTGTAGCAGCTTTTTTATTGCTACTGCTACGTCTTTGCCATGATCCGTAATGCAGTCCTGTGTGCTGTATTGAGGATTTAAACAAAGTAAAGCAGGAACTTTGACGTAACTTTAATTTATTTTTAAATATTTCATTGATGGTATGGTTATTTTACATTTAACCTGTGTGTCTGTCTTGTAGATTACTACACTGTCTTAATTTCCCTCTTACACTACCTTTGTCCATAGATTATTTTGGAGGATGCTTGTTTGTATATGTACTTAGGAAAAAACTTGGATGTTATCTCTATGAAGATACTGTTAGAGAATGAAACCTTGAAAAGTTCGTTTTTGAATTTAAACTTTTAATACATGTGGAAAACTTTAATGGATTGTTTTGGATTATAGTAGACTTTTTACAGATATGTTTTTTCATTCTAACTGCATCTTAAGTTGGTAGGGTTGAAATACCAGAAGCTAATAAAAATGTTTTGCTTGTAGTGGCCTCGTTATTCCTGTCCATTTTTTATTTCTCTCAAGTGCGGAGTTGCCCAAATCACACAGCTATCTTGGAGAAATCAGTTCAACAGTCTCTGTTCCTCTTTTTCACTGAGGTTTTTGCTCCATGGAAGCAATCAGAAACTCATTACAGTTTTGTCTAAATGTCTGATTTAACAAAAAAGGAAAAAAAAAAGACATTTAAGACTGAAAATATACTGCAATTAGAGGGGAGGGGAGAGGAGCAGAACACCAAAAATAAGGAAAAAGATTACGTGAAGGCATCTCATTTGTTAACTGCACCTCCTCTGGTGCAAAGGCCAGTGCTAATCTCTTCCCTGGTTGTCTGGTTCAAACCTGTGAACTTGGGACTGTGTGGCCCTGAAGTTGGTTTGCCAGGCCGGTGTGGGGCCCTCCTCTACCGGTCCGAACAGGGGCTGCAAATCTTGGCTGTTTGTTTCTGATTTTGGTGAAAATGATTTCTTAGATCTCTCCTGAGTGGGGGTGATCCTCTTTCTGAAGCTCTGAAGGGTGACTTTTCCACCTGTTGCTCCTGACAGCTCTGATCCCACTTCCTTCATGTTTAAAACCAAACCACTGAGTTACGAAAAGTCATTTGTTTGGAAAATGAAATTTCTGGTTGATCAGCCTCTGCACTGGTTATCGATGATGTGGTTTAAGCCCAACTGGAAAATGAGCCCCACGCAGCCACTCCCGTCCCCCCATCCCCTCAGGTGAGAGAGACGAAATGCAGATTACGGGTTGAGATAACAATTTACTGGAAACAGCAACCAGATAAGAAAACAGTGACAGCAACAATGCCAATGACAACAGCGTGTAACAGAGGGTGATGCCGCGCAAAGCGCTCACAAAGCCCAACACGACGCGGCCCTCGCTCCGTTCGCCGCTCCTGCCCCGGGACAGGAACAGAAATTACAGAAATGGCGGCGCAGCCTCCACACAGCACCTTTGTCTTGTACCCGCAGCCGCGCCCACACGGCTCCAGCCCCGCCCGCTCCCGGCACGGGGACAGCGGTCCCCGGCCTTGGTGACACCGGGACGGCGATCCCCGGCCTTGGTGACACCGGGACGGCGATCCCCGGCCTTGGCTGGCACCGGGACGGCGATCCCCGGCCTTGGCTGGCAATGGGACGGCGGTCCCCGGCCTTGGTGACACTGGGACGGCGATCCCCGGCCTTGGTGACACCGGGACGGCGATCCCCGGCCTTGGCTGGCACCGGGACGGCGATCCCCGGCCTTGGCTGGCAATGGGACAAGGATCCCTGGCCTTGGCTGGCACCAGGATAAGGATCCCTGGCCTTGGTGACACCAGGACAACAATCCCTGGCCTTGGCTGACACTGGAACAAGGATCCCCATCCTCGACTGGCACCGGGACAATGATCCTTGTCCTTGGCTGGCACCAGGACAAGGCCTGGGAGGAGCATCGGGCTCTGTGCAGCACCTCACTGCCATGACTGTAACAAATCATTGTTTTAAATGTACCCTCAGTGAGAGGCTGGTTGCAAGAAAAGGATCAGTCTTATTCTAAGCCCCCACCTGCTAAAGTAGCTCCAAGGAGCAAAGGCCCCTTTCCCCCAAGGTGAAGCAGCCCAGGCTGTGCAACAAAGTACCTCCATCTCACCCCTCTGCTGCAAGGCACAGAAATTTCAGTGCAGACCTATAAAAGTTAAGATCTTCTTTTTGACACATTATTCTTAACTCCAGGCTGTGACAGAATCCAGCTCCTATCAGTACACAAAGAGTTACAGCACCGCACATTTAACCAGAAAACCTGATTTCCATTTTCTCACTGTACCACTAAGGAAAGGGGTCTGCTGTAGCCCCCATGAGCACTGGGCGGCTGCACGCTGTTAACTACTCCTGTAGCTGCAGCCGGGTAATTGCAAGGTAAATTCAGAGTGCACCCAACCCCAGGGAGCTGAAGCAATTTGCACAAGCAATTTACATGTATCATTTCAGAAGTGTTCAGACGTTTCTAAACACACAAATTTGTTCAGCATAACACACATTCTTGTTACTTTGGTGCCGCTCTATTCAAGTCTGTTTGTGCCAAGAGGAAAAGGCATTTGGGAAAACATGATAGTAAGAGTGTAAAATACCTTGATGTAGTCAAAAAGAAAATTTGCCATAACCTGTATTTTCTCCCCATTAATACACTTTAAATTATTAAATATCACTTTTAAAAGTATTAAATATCACTTTGCCTTTTTAAAAAAGGTTTATTCCCCCTCCCCTCCCCAATTTAGGAATAAAGGTCTAATTCACTTTTTGCTTAAGTGGATAAAAATGATCCTAATTACAGAACAAACTTCCGGAATGAACGATGAAATTTATATTCATCAAGTTCGTGGGCCTGATGATGGATGGAAGTGGGAGAGGGTGCCCCATCCCAGACGAAAATGCATCCCCGTGCCGGGCAGGCGGAGCACGGAGCTGGGTACCCGAGCGGGCGCTCCCCGGCCCGCGGCGGGGTCCGTGTGCTGCCACACCCCAGTGCAGAACCAGTTCTGCCTCCTGCAGAGCCCTGCACTGCTCGACCTGTTCTGCAGCAGCAGAGCCCAGCTTGTGCCAAGGTTCATCACAGGCGGGGAAAGGCCTATTAACTACACTGGGGTGACAGCTTAGTTGAAACACTTCAAAGCTCTCCTTCTTTCAAAATCTGTTAAATATTACTATAAAATAGTAACTGTTGCTGAACCCAAGCAACAGCAGGTTTCAGAGTGCCCAAAGCAGTGAGCCATCCTCTGGGTGTGTTCAGAGCCTGCCACAGGAAAAGACTGGGGGAAGGAGGCTGAGGCCACGAGCACTGTCGAGCACTGAAAAAACCTGAGTTTTAGGGGCACATGAGTTCAGAGCAATGCCAGTATAGTCTCTGTGTTCTCTTATCTGCAAGGCTACCAAAGCAAAGCCTGATGGCCTTGTGCAGGTACTACATTTCAGAGGTGGAAGATTTCAGTTACCACAGCAGGAACATCAATGCAGCAGCACATACAAGCTTCTGATCTCACACCCTCCCTTCCTCAAAAAAACTGTTCCCCTTCACAGTCAAGAATTCCTGCACTTGCCTCTTACAAACCAATGTCAAGAAACCTCTAAAAAAATGTAAATAGGCTTATTTATTAATTGAGTGACATTAATGAAGTCCTCTGGATTGTTTTGCAATGTTTCTTTGGTCACCCACATGCGATTTCCTAGGTAGCAACTGGTCACCAAGCTGTTGGGAATAAAGAGCAGGTTCTTGTCACACAGACCAACCTGCTTAGCAAAAAGAGCTCTCCTAGAGCAACGTATTCAACAACTTTTAAGGAAATTATTTCAGGCCTAAATCCAGTCCTGGAGAGGGCACAAAGGCTGTGGCACAGTGGTTTCTGACACCATCCAAGCCCATGTTGTGCTGTGCCCCCCATGTGAGACAGGCACTTGAAGCAGCTCAAAAGTTGATCCCATCGCCCACATGTCAGTGGCCTGGTGTGAGCAGCACAACTGAGATGCTCACACCAAGAGGCTGAGATATCAACTCAGCTGATCCCTTCAGTGGGAAAATCCTCATCTGGCAGGTAGTGAGACCCAGAAAGGCCTGATGCTCTGCTGTGGCTTCAGCTCCCCCTGACAGAGCAGAGGGATGTTCTGAAGTGGCTTTGCAGTCCAACTGCAACAGAGCCTGAATATTGAACAGGAGTCTTGATGTGTATGTAAAGCGAGAAAGATTATTTTTATGTAGTTACCAGCACCTAGTGCTATTTTATGATGCAAGAAATGTATTTATTGTCCTGCAGGCTGATGAACACCTACAGTAAAGAAAAGCTTCTCTTGGTAATTTAAATCTTGCATGAGTGGAAAATAATTTTGTGACCAATATTAATGTTTGTAATGTATCCAAATGAAATTTACATTATTTCATTCTGAACTGTCTAACAATGAACAGTTAAAATTAACTCTATCATGCTGCACAGCATATACTGCTGAATGACCATGAGCCCTGCAGCAAAGATATTCCCTTCTTTCAAGTTTTACGGGTCACGAACACCGTAGCAATCTATTTTTTTAAGGAACAAATAGATGAACAAATCTAATGAGCATGGGGCTGTGTGTGAAGGATCAGTACAGCCACTATCCAGAGCAGAAAACTCTGGCTAGTGAAGGGTCAAAGTTTGCAGAGCACAAATTTGTAGTAGGATCAGATAAAGAAGCAGGAACTGCAGCAGAAAAGCATAATGACCATGAAGTTGTGAACATAAATGATGCCAAGGTGAATTTTAATAAAAATTTCATTCTGCTTACTGCATGGATACAGATCCATAAGAAAAATGTGTCATTATATCCACTGAGAACAATTCATTTTTATTTCTATTTTTCACAGTACTTGTAATGAAGTTTAAAGAAGGAGTTAAGAGTGTTATAATTGCTCATAGCTTTCAGATAATTCATTTGGTATTTCAGTCTCAATCATCAAAATTCAGATTTAATTGCAAGACACATCTGAGCTGAGATGTGACAGAAGTATAAGCCCCACTGATAAGGCAGCAGGGCTATTCAGCTGCCACTTGGTCACATAAACTGCTGATTGCAAGCAGCAGTTGAGTTAGATGGGTATCAAGTGCTGAAGCCTTCTACCTTCATTTTTAATGCATGAAGTTTTCCAGCTAATAGCCTGCCTGTCTTGCTATAAAGAATTGGATGCATTTTATTTTATATGCTGCAGCATTAAATCAGAATGATGACTGATTAGTTGAGGCAGTAAGTATCATCCTGAAGTTTACTGCTTTTGGCTGGAGAGGCAGTCAAATGATTTGGAACTGCTCTGGCCTTCTGCCATGAAATCCTCTATTTCTTCCACAGTCCGTGGGACGCATGTGAGCAGCTCCATTCCGGTGGCTGTCACCGCGATGTCGTCTTCGATCCGCACCTGCACAGGGAACACACAAGTTACCAAGGCATTCCAGATGGGGATGAGAAGCACATCAGGCAGCAACAGCAGCGAAGGGCACAAGGTGCTGGTGAAACCCAGGCAGAGCATCATACTGCAAGCACAGAACTGCTTGTCACCACCAGCACCTTGGCACAGGGCTCTGTAGGCTCCAATTTCCCTTGGGCCACTGGCCCCTGCCACCCTCCTGGGATCACACAAGCTTCGTAGTGACCCCTGGTGTGGTGGTGGCCCCTCAGGTGTCTCAGGTGCCTCTGCTGCATTGGGTACACCAAGGACAGGATGAGCAAGGTGCTGCAACAGTGAGTTCATGCTACGTCATTCCAGTGTCGGTGATTGAAACATGGACTTCACCGTGTGGGAATCTGGATCGTTTATTCAAAGGAATCGAGTTGCTTTTATACGCTTCTTTAAGACACTGTACTTCCTTACATGGCAATTTCCATTAAGCAACCTATCACTCATTGCCACATCAGCAATGCACTTTCTGAATGTCCTTCTGTGGGGTGATCACTCGCTGTTCACCCCTCTGTCAGCTTCCGGCAGGCTGCTCTCCGCAGGGCTCTGTCCTGTGCCATTTCTTCCCCCAGAGTCTGGCGGAGACAAGCCTTTGTGCTGCCATGGGCTTCTGCAGGCAGGTCTCACAGCCCCCAGCTCAACTCTATCCTGTCTCTTCTCACCATGGGGCCAATAAATCTCAACCCCCTGACAGCAGGAGCAGTAAGAAGAACATTCTTCCCTGGATATGCCTCCAGCCTTCCTAGCACATGGCTTGCTAGGGACAGTGGCTCCTGATGCCCACGGTGTCTATTCTCAAAGCTGTCCTGTTGCTGAGCTGCAATTCAGGTAGCTACTCTTTGCACTTAAAAGTTTTCTCTAAACAACAAACTTTCAAAGTGAAACTTTGAACATGAAAGAGCTTGCAGCTGATATTCCAAACACTGAATTTTGAGCTGATGAGAAAGTCCTAAGCAGGTCAGACATTTCTTTTAAAATACAATCACTAAATTTCAAACCATGGAAGGAAAAAGCAGATCCTCTCCATTTTTCAACTCTTGCTATTAAAATGAAAATGTGCTCCATTTGTTTGTCTCTAATCTTCTTACCAGTAAATGTGCCTACACAGTCATTCCCGTTATCTTATCAGAAAAATGTTGTTAAGTTGCTAAGCTGCAATAAAAGCAATTTTAGTAAGGTGTAAATCCAAAAGAACACAAACCCTGGATACTCCCACCTTACAATTGCTTTAATTGTTTCTGACCTCTTGACATTTTCAACTAAAAATAAAGCTGGTTAACATTTGTACTTCTGATTGCAAAATAATCCATTTGTTCAAACAAAATGAGTCATCCAGTCCTTATTAAACTGTTTAATGATGTCTTTGCCAGATTATTTCTTTTACTTGGTATCAAGCTAAGTGTATTATAAAGCAGAATTAAATAAACAAACTCCATTGAGTTTACACATTTTGGACAGCTGTAAATTTGAAGCTGTGAGGCTCTGTATGCTCAGTGTGCCTGAAAGGCCAGTGCTTTGCTGCAGAGAAGATCAGCAACACATGCAATGACTCTGCACTTGAACAGATTTTACCAGGATGGGCTTTTTGACTCACTGCTTCAAATTTGACCATCTGAGCAAAACATAACCCAATGATTCAGCAGGACGGTCCTATTGCATCCAAAGGCAAATCCTGCCGTGTACCTGTCCTGCTGGCTCTTGGGCCTGGGCACAGCCTGCCTGGGTGGACCAGTCCCTGCCAAAAACCTGATGGTACCAGGCAAACCCCGCAGGAGTACCAGAATCCAGGGTGAGACCTGGTGAGATGGTAAAAGCCAAAGCATTGCACTGGCAAGCCCAACCAGTGTAAATGGAGCTGGGCACAGCAATGATGTGGAAAGTAAGAATGTCAGTTCAAAAGTAAGTCTGAGAGGAGAGGGAGGGCCAGCCAAAGCTAGAACTGACTCTGCCTACAGAGAGAGCCTTTTCCCAAGCACTGCCAGCTTCACAAACCTCCCCCCGCTTGAGCTGAATTTCCCCAGCTACAGAGAGGTATCAGCCACAATTCATCTGCTTAACCAGTAACATTAGCAAAAAACCAAGAAAAATGGTTTGTGTTTTCCAGTTCTGTGTTTCATGCCTTCATCAATACCTCTGCACTCTTTGGGAGAACGGACTGATTTAAAAGCAGAGCAGATGAAAGCTAGACTATAGTGGGGAAGAACAAGTGGGGCAAGGTGTCTGTCGATGCTGTACTCTATCTAGGCCACAAGAGAAAATCAGGACGGGGAAGGAGCTGGAAAATAGTTAAGAGGGATGAAAGGACCAGGGAAAGGAAGGTATAGAGAGGTGAGACAGGATTGACAAATAATGGACAAAGAGAGGTGGGGCTGGCTAAGGAGGCCAGGTAGGGAGATCCTGGTGGAGGTGAGAAGTAAGACATCCTGAATGAGGAGAGCACACGGGGCTGGAGCTGCCAAAGGCAGGGAACTGAGAGTGACCAAACGGGGGAGGATGAGTGCCACACACAACGACTCCTTGTAGAGGAGGAGCATTGTTAGGAGATCACATAATTGATCCACAGCTGTGATCTGCTGTGAAAAGTGGGAGAGCCAGTACTGTCACATCAGCCTGCTCAGCATCAGCACCTCCAAATGGTCTTTGGGATGTAGACGGAGGCACACAGAACCACCAGTCTCCTTGGGGCCTTATCCATCACTCCCTAGGAACACGTCACTTCTTTTGCCAGGATCTAACCGCTCCTCTGCTGGATGAATCTCACCCGAAATGGATACTTGCCACAACAGAGAAGACAGATTTCCCATTTTCAGTGCCTAATTTTTCCTTTGCCTAAAAGCAACATGAGTGCAGAGGAACAGGCTCTCAAGGGGAAGGAAATGGTTTCATTTGTTCTTTTCCTTCACACCTTCCGTGTTTCACCCTGAGTAAACTCAGCAGCAGGAAGAAGCTGCTTTCAGAGGACCTGCAAAACCTTCCCCACAGGAGTGCCTGTCATTTGGTCTTGTCTTCTGTCCAAATGGAGAAAAGATGCTGGATCTGCCTGGCAAGGCTCACTGGCTTGGGACTGCCTTTCCCAGAGGGGGACAGTGCTTATGAAGCTTGCTCTCAGAGCTGTCCCTGTTTGCAGGCTCTTTGTTCATCAGTGCTGCTTGTTTCAGGGCTACAGAGTGGTTTGGAGTTGGGCACTGAAGTGTGAGGCTCACTGCACCCCCAGCTTTCAAGGTGCTCTGCAAGAACTGAGGGGAGGCTTTACTTTTTTGGTGTGAAATGGCACACTTCAAAAAACCACTCCTGTAAAGATGCAGTGGTCAGGAATGCGAGGACTATTCCAAAAATGCCTTTTTCTTATCAAGGGTAGTGGCATGATCTGTCTAGATAGACCTGATTGCACAACTGCCTAACACCAGCAACAGGCCATCATGTGGCTCGACTCAATGGTCCCAACTCTGTCCCAAAGCAGGGCCATGGGGGCACAGCCAAGGACAGCACAGGAGTTAAATACCAGGGCTGCTGTCAGCTCTGTACACCCTCGCACTTTGTCCTGACTTACTAATACAGTCATGCTCCCCAGAGCCTCCTGTGTTACCTTCCAAGGGAAACAGGGTGGTAGCACTTATTAATTTCTTTTGGATGACAATATATATACAAAGCTTTTGATAATCAAGAAACTATTTTGGCCAATTAAATAATCTGGATTTGCATGATGACAGATCCCAGATGTCAAAAAAGGCAACTGGCGAAATGTCCCCCTTTTTTAAAAAATCTTTTGAGCATTTGCTTGATTATGGTTGTGGAAAGCAGCAACACTATCGCTTGCAAGATAGTGGGACACTTGCCTGGAAATGATGACAGGACATGGCCACACATGGGACCATCCAAAGCAGACAAGCACACGTCCGGATGAAGGACCCGTGAGTCTATTCCTACAGCTGGCGTCCTACAGAGGCAGCTGTGTGTAGCCAAGGGAACTTATTTCAACTCAGCCATCGACTTACCAACAATTTTTAACAGAGCAAACTTATCACGAGCAGAGTTTGACTTCTGTATCTCAGAGGGACTGGTTAGGAAACAGAGCTGCCCCTACATCAAACCCGGGTACAGGCGAGGGGTGCAGGGCTGGGGAAGGCAGCTCCTTGTTGTTACACACAGTGGCTACGCCAAGATGTTTTCTATAGAGGCTCTGTGCTCAATGACTCTCATCCCATGCTGTCGTCTTCCCGGCACAAGCAGGTTTCATTCACAAGCAAGTCCTTATGTCAAGAGAACCTTTATTTTAAATGTCCACATTTAAATGTTCACACTTTTATAGAAGGGGATCAATATTAGTAGGGTGAGGCCATGTATTTTATTAGATTAACTAATACAGATGGGAAAAAAGCCTCAGGTGCCCAGTCCCTTCATACAGACTCAAAAAGAAACAGTAAACTACAAGCTAAATACAGGTTAGCTGGTCTTACTTTAACCTAATTATGTTAATTAGACAAGAGAAAAGGGTTTATAAGCAACTAGCAGTAGTTTTTGGGTTGCCTACACCTATAACTTCCCCTAAAAGAACTTTAAGTTAAGTATGTACATTGTGACAACTGCTTTCCTATGAAAACTTTAGAAGAAATGCTGTGTAGCACTATTACTGTGATACAATATGCAATGTTAAAAAGTAGATGAGCATAATGTTTATTGCCTAGTAAATTATTTCATTTCACAATACAAATTTGCCATAAACTCAGAAACAGAGCCTAATCTTCTGAAAAATAAAAATCAGGACAGAGACAACTATATGGCTCTCTGAACCAAAGGCAGAAGCAGTTAAATATCCTGCTTTTTATTTGGTTTAACATTTATTCTGAGTAAGGGAAGTACCATTGTTTTGAAAAATATTGTAATATTAGCGGATCTTCAAGTTCCTGGGCTTCGTAAATCTGTTTAATTTTTAAACGAGAAAAATCTGTAAATGAAAGAAAGTAATGCATTTATCACCTGTCTTTCAGCATTTTCTCTAAGTTGCATAGTTTTCAGATATTGAGTCTAGTGCTAGTTCTACAAATCCTAGGGAAAAATAAAGCCTGAACAGAGACTGAATGTGTAAGGCCAAAAAAAGACTGAATGGCTTTACTGTGTCTTTGAGAAAACATCATATGAACTGCATGAATCAGTAATCAGCTTATGAAGAATGGAAATGTCAAACCCTAAAGGTCAGCATTTAGAGTCAGCATTTCCCCTTCCCCGAGGATTCGGCTGCTTTTCCTGAGCAATACATACAACCGTGTGCACATCCCTCTATTTGCACATCTGTGTTTATTTAGGAGTGTGTGGGGCAGAGTCCAGGCAGAGCAAAGGTGCCCGGGGCCAGGCACTGTGCCAGCATCCAGCAGCAGCCCTCGTCCCACAGGATTTATGGCCTTGGTAAACTGGACCTTGGTTTTGCAGATGGAGAACTGATGTACATGTGACTGAAACGTCCCAAAATTGGCCAAGGAAGTTTGTGAAGGACTGAACTCAGTGGCTGTCAAGTAAAGAGTGTAGGGCTTCAGACAGGGCAACATCCCCTGACCACTGCTTGCTTCCCTCCGGAGGGATCTGTATTTGACCCAGCCGACCTCGTTTGGTAAAAGCCCCAATTAAGAGGTCCCTGAGCAGCAGGGACAGCCACAAAGGCTGTGTCTGTGCTTGAGGCATGCAGGAAGGTGGGCTGGCGATGGACCTGTCCCAGCAGTGCAGGCAGCCAAGGAAAGCTTGCATGGACTCTTCTTCTTTCCTGCTCCTGCAGCTTCTACAATCTCCTCAGGGCTAACTCCAGGCAGCACAAATTACAGTAAATGGCTACAGTCTTGCCCTTTCTGGCACCCTACAAGAGCTTTGCTACTCAATGCAGAGACTTGTCAGTCAAGAAAATTATCCAAAGCTCAAAAAAGACATGAATTCAAGGTGAATGTATTAAAAATCCACAAATTCCCTGTGCGGACAGACTTACTCAGAATTACAGTGGTGTTACTTCAGTGAATGTTAGTTCATTTTTGAAGTAAATTACACTAAACCAAATTAAGAACATTTTAATTAGTGCTGAGCTCTGCAGAGGGAAATGGACTACTTATTTCTTTTTGTAGAATGTACTTTTCTTTTAAACTTAAAGGAAGATTGGACTGGCTGTAGTGAAATCTTCAGCTAGAATTGACACCAATACTAGCCCCTGTACTATTAATATTTGTCAGTAAAAACACTGGGCTTTACAAGATCTTTTTTAACCTCATAGAAAGAAAGTTTTCTGGCATGCTTTTGTGAGAAATACTCACTCACTCTGGATAAACTAGAATGAAACATCTTGTACATAACTAAGCACTCTACACAGCACGAATTGCATCTTCTATTTATGCAGAATCAAGTCAGAATGGTTAAGATGGAAAAACTTATTTTGATTGCATTATAATTCAGCTCTTGTGAAGGATTCAGAAATATTCAGATGTATTCCAGTCTCAGATTTTATTTTCATTCTTGTCCTGGACAAAATCAAGTGACAACATCTGGCTCAGGGTATGTGTGTATGATTATTTTTTCTCTCTAAGTAAAATGTATTGTTCACAGGGGGATCAGAGATTTAGATTTTTGCTCAATCGTTTTTGGGCTATTCCTTCTTTTAGCAAAGTTTGTTGGCTAGCTCTCCTTACAAGTCATCATTACAGGAAGCTAAGCAAAAACAAGGGAACAAAGTTAGACTTTGCTTGAAATTGCTGGAACAAAAGTGCCTGATCCAGCAACTTTTTAGCAAGGTAGAGATCCCATGCTGTCACTCCTATTCTGTGCAACCATAGGCAGCAGGTGAGCCACAGGCACACCTCAAGCTGCAGAGCTGGAGTGGGCATTCACAGCCATTTTGGAAAAACGTGGGCTTTGCTGAGCAATTTCAGGGAAAGCTCATCAGGAATCAATTCAATTGCCGAAAAACTCACAGAGTGTTTACAAGGAAAATGAAGACAGTAAAACTTGTTTCCATGGCAGTGTCAAGCTACATAAGCACATCACAGAGTTCTTTTAAAATACATTTCAGTGTGTGGTGTCATATAGAATGTGCTCACAGACAGAAAATGCAGAATTAGCTGCCTTTTGTTCACCAGTACCTCAGTTGTCTGGCTGGCAAATCTTGATAAAGAAACAACACAGAGACAGATAATGTCCCAGACCTCAGCAGTGAATTAAACACCAGCAAGGGTAAAGTCCTGTGTCTCTCGATAAGGCTGCACCCACATCATGGGTGGCTGCCCTAGAGGCTGGTTGGCTCACGTGACTGGGGACAGCACACACAACTTTTCTGGGAGGGCTGGTAGTTCCAAAGCAGCTCAGACCAAAGTGCTACAGTAATCACCCTCTCATGGCTGGGGTACAGTGATAAATTAGTCAATGGCAGCAGCAGACAATTCCTAATGAGTGACTTTTCATACCAGAAAATCACCGCCACTGCCAGTGATTGCTCGCTGTATTGAGACTTAGCGGAAGAGCCACGGGGAGGATGGGTCATTGCAGCTGCCTGCTCTATCTCCTCTGTGCAGGAATACAGAAGCTTGGAGAACAATGTGGCACCCTTCAAATGCTTGCCCTGCTGAAATAAAAACCCACTGGAAGCACTGCAACTACTGAACGCTCTGCTCTGTGAGGGCAGTGGCATTGAATGGGAAATGTGCCCTGGACAGTATGTACAAACAAGGCCCCTCTACTTGGCCAGCAGCTGCTGCATGGGAATGATTGCCCAGATCACCTCTACCTCCCGAGGTGGCCAATCCTCCTGCGCACGCTGCTGCCTGAGCCTGTCACACTGAGCACGGGTGCTCAGGAAGGCCATCAGCCATTCTTCTGGAAAACGGGGAAGGCTCTCGCAAGGCACAGGTTTCATGCCAATCTGTCAATAGTCCAGTATGAGCAATTATTGCTGTTTCCATCTACTGCCTCACCAGCTTAAACAGCATCAGGCTCTTCTGCCCTGGCAGGAAGCACTGGACTGTGCTGCTGTCAAGGAAGCTTACTCTGGACTACAGAACTCAGTCTCATATTTCATAACATACATGTTTCACACATTAGACAAAACACCTACCTGGCAAGCCACTGTATGGTGCTGGCAGAGGGTATTTCAGTCAATGGGAAGATATGGGTCTCTCATTAACCAGACATCACTAGTACAAAACCACATTAAAAAATTAGAATAAAACCCCCTAGTTTGTCTGCAGAGTCAAATGGTTCAAATGACTCAAGGTGCTGCTTCAGGAACAGCCCTATGTGCAATACATTACAACTCCCAAAAGACTTCTCCTCAGATACATACTAAGGGCAAACAAAGAGAAAACCAATTAATAAAATCATCTGCTAAGAATTACTCACCCCACCAAATCCTCTAAAACGCCGCAGGACGTCGTTGTTGATGAAGCAGGACTGCGCAGGGTCACGCAGGGCTTGGTCCAGGAGGTGGTCAATGAAGTAGATGCCTGGCTCGATGGTGAGCACCATGCCCTGCTCCAGGCGGCGGGCGGTGCGCAGGCTCCGCAGCCCCGGCGCGTCGATGCGCTCCACTCCCTGCAGGAGAGACACTCGTTCTCTCAGACACAAAGGCAACCCATGGATGACTTTATATCAAGCCCTCCTATGCTGACTGCTCCATAAGACACACAAAATACAAAAAATAATCATAAAGGACTGAAACTTAGCTATGCAATTACCTCTCTCCCATCAGTCCTCATTTAGCTTTCACATAGAGTGATGACCAGTTTTCAACTCAACACCCAAACTGCTTTTTGCACCACAGAAATCTTGGCTTTGGATACGCTTGGTACTGTTACTCTCCACCTTGGGAGAAATACTGCACTACAAAGCAAAAATAATTACTTGCACTATTCCTTGCTCTACCCTCCCTTGCAAAGTATGGTAGTGTAAGCAACATGTAAATCTTGAAATGCCCCTGCCATGTCATGGCTGAAACAGCTGAACTATGCAGCAGAGAACAATTTCTCCAAGGATATGCAAATACTTATCCTCACCAAATGTTATTAAAATTACACATTTATGATCTTGATTCAGGAGCAATGAGTCTACACATGACCTCATAAAAGCAGCCCATTTAAACTAAACTTTTGTCAGATTCAGACTTTCAGGCAACATGGTGCTGATTGGTATTATTAAAAGTTAAGTCAAAACAAGTCCTAACTAGCAAAACATTCTCTTCTTCCCAAAAGCTGGTAAAATAAAATGATCTGTGAGGACGTGCTTAGTCAAGGAATTAGAAACACTGCAAATACTAGTTCCGGATATTAATTTTCTTCCCCCAAATGTGTCAGGTATTGCAATATCAGAATAAATATATCTCAATCCCATTAGCTTTTTGAAAATTCTTTGCAACTGTAGCAAAATTTCCCCAACAAATTATTGTAATGACCCGTGAACAGCTCACAGGCCCACCAGCTTGCACTTGTGCACGTACACTCTGCTCATGAAACCTTTTCTGCTTTAGCCAGCGAGTCAGAGGTTAACATGTCTGTGAGACCACGGCTTATTTATCTCGTCTCCACATAGCTTTCCTGAATCTTGCTCCTGGCCAAAGCCACAGTACTTTCCCTTGCCGGCAGAGGGGGAGGCTGGTGCCAGCATCACTGTCAGCATGACTGGTATCACCAGGATGAAACTTCCCTTTCTCCCAGACAAAGCCCTGCCCAGCGCTACCCTTGGTGCTGGGGCACCGTGTCCTGGCCCAGCCGTGTTTCTGCCAGGCCAGTGCAGGGGGACGGAGGGAGGAAGGAGCATACCCTGCACATTACCCATGTTTTCATCGTACTGAATCATTCCCTCTTCAGAGTGGGCCCAGCCCTGCAGTACTGTTTGCTCTGGAGCTCCATTTTCAGTTGAGAAAAAGCCTATTTTGCAAAAATACTGCTTGGCAGCAGCCCCTCCGCAGTGTTTGCTTTATTCTCACTGGTCACCCAAGCAATGCTGGGGTTGCTTTTCTTCCCTTTGCAGAGCTTAATCTGTTCCAATATACAGCACCTTACAGCAGTCAAGATATCTAGAGCTAACCAGCCTGGACATTTGGACGTAGGTTTGCCCATTTTGACTGTGTATTTGATATGTTTTATGTCATATGTTTGATCCGGACTTTGCAGAGCACTATATTACACCAAAATAAGAAAACATGATTTTGTTTTACTGAGCCTAGGAAACAAGAATACTGTGATATTAAGCAAGGGATTTTGAATTTGTATTCTTATCAAAATTCAAAGAAAATCAATATACTTCTAAACTTGAAACAATAACTGCATTGAAATGGAGCCATTTTTTCTCTCATAGTGCCCCTTGGGGTTTGGCATTTCACACATTCATTGTAATGTGTAAAGGAAATGAGGGCATCCAATCTTGTGGATTAATCTCTCCATGAGCTGTAAACAATTAGATTAGTGTCTGGACCTTCTGGTGCCTCGCCAACTATCTATCGGCTACTTTACAACAAACAACCCATATTTGGCTTTTAAGTACACTTCTCAATTCTACTTGTAAATGCCTTTTCCCAGGCAGTCAATCCAAGACAGATGCTAGAAAGATGAATACAGAGCGAGGAAAACAATGGCAAACATTCTCTGAAGGCAGCCGTGGCACAGCATCCATATTTTTTTGCCTTTACTTAAAATAAATGGTGTTTCACATCAGGTGTGACAATAAAGCCTCAGTAGCCCCCTTTATTTATCTGTACAGCTGCTAAAGCAATGGTAGGCATTTAGTCTAGACTGCTTACAGTCTGATCCTGCTTTTAGTTCTTCCTTCAAGAAGCTAACAGCAACTCAGGAACAAGACCCAAGATCCACGTTTGGAAATGTCTCAGCAATGCAGGGAGACTCCCTGAGGCACCTGAATATCGCTGCTCACCCAAAAGTAAAATTTTAACTTCTCTGGAAGGAATTTTCAAAGTCTTTTTGATATGCACTCCATCCTTCTCAGTCTGGGGTTGTGCTGTCTCTAGGTTTCATCTCCAGGTCTTTGGCTTCTGCAGGTACTGATGCAGCTATACCCCTACCATGAAAGCCTTCATAGAAAGGGTAACACTGCTCAGCTTTTCAAAGCTGAAAAGCAAGCAGGGCAGCAGTGGGAGGGCTTGTCCCTTTTAACAGACACTAGCAAGGTGTTCACCAGGAGATGTGTGAAATGGATGAAGAAAGACAGGTTCTGACTATGGCTTGTATGTGGCCACTCACACTCTGAGCAGAGGACAGCCCCAATCCAATTTGCTGTGAGGCTGAAGGACAAAATGAGCTGGCACAGGAAATAAGCAGAGAGGGACCAGTGACCAAGCTGTGCAGATGACAAAATCCCTTCTTTTGAGAACAATGCTGGATTAAAACATACATCAGACTATGGCTTCAGCATCCCAAGTGACATCTGATCTCTAGACACTCACGACCATCTCGGTAGCCACCACACCCATCAGGTCCAGGGACTGACAGCTCTCAGTCTGCTGTGGTCGGTTATGAAAAGTAGGACAAACTGAGGATTTCTTTCAATGACTGAAACACCACAACCCCCAAACAGAAGATGACAGGTCTGAAACAAGACCTGCCATTTTCTATCAAGTCAAACTCTATTGGGAGCAAAGCCTGACAGGGAAACCTCGCACTGTCATCCATCAGTATGAATCTTCTGCCATGAATGGGTTTCCTTCTTTGCGAGGAGGAAACTTCCCTACATCTCACAGCTAAACAACTCAAGCTTTGTTTTCAACAATGACCATGATGTTGTTTTGCAGTCAGATGAAAAGAAGAGTAAAAATGTGAGTGCTGGTACAGCAGCTGTGTGGGTACCTGTTTCTATCACCGTTATATCCTGGAGGCCTGGCCACTGAGCAGGACCCTTGTCACAGTGCTGCACAGAGAGAAAGTATAAGCTGGTAATTTGCCCTCAAAAAGTGTACAGAATAGTCTAGAAAGTATTAATGTCTAGGCATCTAAAAAGAGACTTGCAGTTATATTCTGTGAAAATTACATTTTGTATAACTGTTTATTCTCCTGTATATTGCAACAACAGACTATATCTGAAATTGTTTTCTAAGACTGACTTTATTTGGAGGTTGTGCTCACATTTTAAAATTGAGACACTCCTCCTGCAGTAAGCACAGATGTACGATACTGTCATTTGTGACTGTACTCTTGCCAAGAACATTGGATTCCACTTAATGGTTCATCTAAGGTAACAAAAAGCAGCATGTCTAGGCAATAAGGAATGTCAAGGGAACAAAAGAATTATTATGTAAACTGCTTTTATTACTATGTAAGCAAAATAAAAGTTCAAATTAAGTGTACAGTAATACAAAATATTACTATTTTTGGAATAAGCAGGGAATTAGGAAGTATGCAAATCTGCCTATTTCCCCGAAAAACAGCTGTGGAAGACTAGAATTTGCAATATCTCCAGAATATCTCAGTATAAAGATGAACTACTGCTTGCTCGTAAGCAACTCAATGGTTAATATGTTGCTTTTTCCGTGGAAGAACTGCAGTGTGTATCATGCTGGATCTTGTTCCACAGGCACTGTCTATCAGGCAAAGCAATCAGAAGCAGAGATAGCTCCAGGCCCACTCAGGCCTGATCCTGGATCAGGACAGAAGAAAACCACAGGTGATGTCCCTGTGCTGGCTGGTCCTCACCCACAGGGCCATGGCAGTAGCTAGAGATGCACAAGTGCAGAGAGATGCAAGGGCACCCACCCGCCAAAACCAGGGGCTGCAAGTTGGCATCATCCCAAAGTTTCCTCAAGCCAGCAATGGCAACAAACCCCAGCCACGGCAGAGAACACCTAAGCTACTCATAACTGCAAATACTGATCCACACTAAGAGATTCATTAGTGACACAATCTAGTTTCATGTACTCTTTTCCAGTTAAATCATCACAGAACTTTTTGGAGCCTGAGACTGTCCCAGTTGGAACACATCTAGTACAGTAAAGTCCTAACCCCTTTACCAAGCTAAGTGCAATCAAATATTTAAATTAATCAGAATACTAACATTACATTTAGATAATATGAAATAAGCACCAAAGTGAAATCTCAGCTCTTTTACTCTTCTGTATTCTCCCACTGCATATACCCAACTTCTAATTAGCTCATTTAATGTAAAAAGAACAGAGCTCTGTGCAGCTAAGAAAAGAAAAGTCTCGAATTCCATTTCACGTGTCTCCTGGTCCCTTCCCTCTAAGCCCTTGTTTCACCTGCTGCGTGTTACTAATGAAGATTAGTTTATTCAATCTATCTCACTTTTCCCCAGAAGTGTGAGCTGCCTGTAGTCACCTGAAGGAACTGCTGTCAGTCCTGCCTTTGAAATCAGCAGCAGGTTACAGGAAAATATGCCCCAAGCACCACATATCACTTGTGGCATTTGCAAATCAAAGCTTCTCCTTCTGCAGGAGGATCTAATTACTAGCTGGAGCTTTTGGGACACAGCTCGAAGTTAATACTGGGGGAGTAGAGGACAGATGATGTTTAACTGGCTATTTTACTACTTTTACTACATTCTTTTTCTAAGTATTAACTGTGGTATCAGGTTTAACATACCTAATCACTTTCCTGTTATTGCAGGGAATGAGGAAAAATCATCTGCTACTTATTCGAGGCCCTGCTGCCTGACGATTCAGCTGGAGCTGAATTTCAATCCATTGTTATGGTGTGGTTCTGAGCAGAACTCCCCACATAATTTTTGCTTTCTGATCCTCTGAAGTCACCAAGCTCCAGTGCTATCATAATGGAAATAACAAAACATATGGACTATATTTTTTCTCTTTTCTTCAAACCTTAGTTTGAGAAAAGAAGAGATAGTAAACAGTAAAAATCACCAAGTTGACAACTACAGCATTAACCTGAAAGATGAGGAGAATATTTAGAAGAAATTTATAAGAATTTTATAAGAAATGAGATAAAGAATTGCAAAAGCTACCAACAACACTGTTTGAGAATGAAACCAATGACAAGCACCATTTAAAATCTAATGAACAGGTTTCTTGTGATGCACAGAAAGCAGACATAGGCAATAGTCTTAAAGGAAAGGGCTTTTTCTTTTGTGATCTTTAGATACCATTAGTGAAAACTGCATTGCAAAAATCCTAAAGTATACCAAGAATACCTTACTTTTTTTCATGTAATTGAAAGCAGAACTCTACTGTTTTGGTTTTTCTCTCCTACTGCACCTAGAATGAATTGTTCAAAAACACACAAGCTCCATTAGTTGCTGCTAAAATTTCAGAAATATTTGGACAATAAATATTCACATAAAAAACTGTGTTAGCACACGAAGTCTTTTGCAACAAACTTCAGTAAGTCAAAGAAACATACGCAAGTACGTCCATCAAAAAAAATTAAACAGAACTAATGAAACCCAAACCAAGCAACTAAAAACCTCAAGTCCATAACATCTTCTTTCTCAGTGGAGGAGGGGAACTCCATGGTATGACAGGGCATGTCTGCATCATGGCACTGCACTGACACAGCACCTGAGCCTTCCCTCCTCTTCTGCCTCTGCTCAAGTCCTAAGCTTCTATAAACACTCAGACTCCAGCATCTGTCCTCACAGGGAAAAGCTGCTGGGAACTGATCACAACTTTTCTGAACACAAGATGACACAGCAGGGTGAGAAGATCTATTAGCCTAGCTCTGGGAGGGGTTTAAACCCCACAGAAGAATCCTAGGCTGCAGGAAACTCTCCTGGTTGGTGTTCAACCCAGCAGGTAACAACAAGCACCATGGATTTCAGTGCAGCTCTGCATGGAAATGTAGTTTTCACTCCTTCCTGCATGCTGCCTGCTCGGTGGCTGTATGTATGTTTGTGCTATGCAGGAATCCAATGAATAAAACAAAAACAAAAACAAAAAAAAAAAAAAAAAAAAAAAAAAAAAAAAAAAAAAAAAAAAAAAAAAAAAAAGAAAAAGGATTCAAGGGGATCCCATCCATGAAGCAGAAGGGTTTTTTTCCTAATCTTTTCTCAAGGTGTACAATCACTTGCAAGAACAAAAACAAAAGTTAAAACGAATGAAAAGCCCTTTTTACTCCATGTAAAGTAAATGCACCCTAAGTGCCTTCCATACAGGTTGTTTCTTGTTTGCAGGTCCTGGGTATACAAAGCTGGAGCAAGGCTTTGCAAGGTTATAGCAAGTGAAGCAATTTGCATCACCAGGGCCCTACATAACAGCTTTAGGCTTCTTGGTAAATTCACTTCATCCTCTGATTCTTAAAGGAAAAAACATTAATGTATCATTTGCAATGCTAACCACAAAAAAATGAAATCTTCTGCTTCAGCATAAAGTTGGATACATAAGGAAAACAGTTTTTGCCAGAACAAGATTATTCCTGTATTCTCCAGTACATCTGGTGACTTGGGTTCCCAGTCAGTCATCTGGGATCTGGGAGCAAGCTTTCTGTAAAAGCCAGACACAGCTTGTGCACAGCAGAGATGCTCCCCAAGCATGCAGTGATGGAAGGACCTGGATAACTCCAAAACAAACCTCTAAACTTAATCTGTGATGCAGAATGGCAAAAAAAGGATCAGCTTTTCATGAGAATTGAATTAAAAATTTAAACTAAGGTAAATCTTCTAGTTTTAAAAAACAAAATGAAATTAAACCCTTAATTCATAAGATGCTAAAATCACAGTAGTTATTAACCTAACTTAAATTAACTGGCTTATTATTATAGAAAGTCATCAAATGTACTTAGCATTCTTTAGAGCCTTATAGTCAATTAATATAGCATGAAATTGAATCAACTCAAGCATCTAGAGACACGGAACCTAGATTTAAATGAAAACTTCAGCCTCATATACCTCAGGGTCTGAAAATTTGGGACCACCTACCACATTTTCTTCATTGAAACACGCACAAACTCTCATTTATATCCCATATTGAATTTACCCAGAAACAACTGAAAGAATGAGAGAAAACCATCTCCATGATTAAATTTTACAGCAGAAGCTAAGCCCAGTGGGGTTTTCACCCTTTGAAGCAAGCTCTGTGTGACTGAGGGCCAGATTTTCTGAAGTGATTGGTACCACAGGGGCTGAATTTTCAGAACTGCTTGAGCTGCAGTGGGACCCTCAGAAGAGGCAGACAGATTTTCAGAGCAGCACTCGACACTCCGTTTCCCGCGAGGAAAAGCGCGGCAGGAGACGCGGCTCCCCAGGGAGCTCCTGGCGCCTCAGCACGCCTGAAAACCAGCACCTTTACCTGCGTGTTGCAGTGGCAAACACCGGCGCTTACACTACTGTGAACATGTTGTCCTAAAATAAGGTTGCCAAGACACATTCATTGCTGGCCAAAACCGATTATTCTTTACCACAGCAAAAAACAGGAAGGGAAATGTTATATTTTCTAATATCCCAGAGTATACTTTGCAGAAAATCTGCAAGCATTTACAACATTTTTCAAAGAAGAAAAAAGTGCTTGTTCAATGCTGCATGTGAAAGCAGCTTACTGGAAAAGATGAAAATATATTATTGCCAATTTTGAAAAAAGAAATCTTTGGCTACCAATGAATAACTAATCTAAGCTAACAATGTCTGGAAATAGTTTTTTTGGAACACACAAAACTTTCTGATGGATAAAAATTAGGAAATTAACATTTATTGTATTACTTCAAATGCAACTGTTTACACTTGAGGAAAATAATGGAATAATATCCACTTGGAAAGTTTTTATTTTTAAAAAATCGTTTGTAATATTCCCAAAAATTCCCTTGGCCAAAAGCAAAGAAGTTGCTTTTCAACCAGCTAGAAAAAAGAGCATGATATTACAGGCATGGGCTAAGTGTACAATAAACACCAAAATGGCTTTATAAAAATCTTTGTGAAGATCTCGCTAGCTGGTAAACATCCAAAACACACCACATATCACTCCAGAGTGTACTAGATGTCTTCAAAATGTGGTTTTCCATGGAACAATGAGGCATGGATAACAAGCCTTCTTCTGTTTAATACAGCCGTGTCTCACACTTGCAGGAAAGGTGCTCAGTTGCTCACGTTCAGATAACTTGGGCAGAACCACATCCCCTGCATCCTTCCACGGCTCCCCTGCCACGGGCAGGGACCAGGCCTCCCAGGAGGGTTTCAAGCCCAGGGAAGCCCGATGAAGCCCAGCCCCCTGACCGGCTCCTGGAGTGTCCTTCCACCACCGGGAGCGCCCGCGCCCAGGTACCTCACCTCAGCCAAAGAGCCTCCTGCTCTGGGTCAGAGAGAAGTGGAGGGTCTAACAGAGGTGGAATTAATGCTGCACAGAGAGTTTAAAGGGGTTGCTCTTCTGCAGAATCCAGAATTCGTAATTTTTCAAACTGAGGTGATGCCATACACCCATCTAGGTGCACTTTTATATGCAAATACAGAACATTAGCTATTTGTTTGTGAGCTTTCATACACGCTTCATATTGAAGGAATTTGCTATTTAGGACTGGATTTTGAAAGTAAATTAGCCATGAAAACATTCTTCATGTAAGAATGCAGTTGCATGCCAACACAAATAATTTTAATATTTGCAGGTATAAAACTACATAGAGCTCTGGCATTTTTACACACAATAAGTACGAAACTGGAGAGCCTAACTCATTTGACAATACCATCCCTATACTGATTTTTATCTGTAACAGGCTGCTCTTTCAAAATTGTGGATAGATCAGTTTGCTTTCAAAAAATGACCCTTAAATTATATAAAATACCATATAATAACAATTATAAATTCAGTCATATGAAAACAAAAATTACTGTCAAAAAATGATTCTGTAGCTTGTATGCCACACTACTGAAATCTTCTGAGAGACGGAAGGTGTACAGGGTCCACTGCTCCAGATTCACACAAAATCAGTTCTAGAAATCTCCCTTGACAGTAAGGTACTTGCTCTAACCTCAAAGAATACAGTTTTTAAGCAAAACCAAGAAGGGTACTTCGCACTCTCAGAATTCTTCTCACTTGTTCCTAAAATTTAGTTATCTCTTTACCCTACCAAGTCTTGAACACATGCTCCTGTTTTTAATTCCACCAAATTCAGAGAGGTTATTCACAACACAAGTGAAAACAATCTAAGCAAAGGCGTGCAACAGCAGGGTCCTGGATTTTGAGGTTTATGAACTCTCCAAGTAACCACAGTCCTTGTGCTTTGCTGAATGTCTCTATTTGTACACAGAGAGAATGCACTTGGGAGGAACAAAGGGACAAGCATCCATCCTTTCTGTATCAGCTAGCGCAAAAACCTTAAAATCAGAATAGGACTGCTTTTGATTTTTGTTTCATTTTTATTACATGTAAGTTTATTAGCTGATGCTAATACATCATTGTCGCAATACTGTGTCTCAACTATAATTATATTGTGAATGTAGTAAGTATCCTCAAGTATTATATACTGTTTCTCCCCTGCCTGCAAAAGGGAACCAACAACAGCAGCTGTTTTGTAGTCTGGTCACCCAACATGAACAAGCAACAAAATATGCTTAAACCTTACCTATAAAGTTCATAGTTTCTTTTGCAGATTCTTGCAAAAGAACAGCTTACATATGAGAGAAGACAAATGATCCCTTTTTGTACTGTATTACTTAACCCTTAAACAGTTAGCCGCAAATAACCACAACCTAATACACACAAAATCCTTCTGAAATCTTTCTGAAGCTGCTGTAAACTTTCTTTATTCAAACCTTAAATACAATTCACCTTAGAGATTTTATTCCTTAGTTATCATTGCAAACATACTGCTGTTAGTTGGTTACAGAATTTTACCTATTCTGCTTTCAGATCACAGTCATGAATCACCAAATTAATTCAAGGAAAAAGACAATCATTCTGTGTTTTCTGCAGAAACTCAGAATACATGACGTTATGCTTTCACAATTGCAAAGACTGGAAGTCTTGATGGATTTTTTAGTTTCTGCTCTCATTCCAGAACAGTACATCTACACTGGTGCCCAAGTTGACACTGGACATCAAAGTGCAAGACAGGGCTATGACCCAGCTTGTTTCCATATGACACAGCCACTGGGATTTACTGCCCAGGCACAGCAGTGGGCTCATGCAGCTGCCTCACATCTGGAATGGAGCAGGTGAATCTTGCCAATACAGGACTCAGATAGACTGAGATGCTCTGCCACAGCACAGGGTACTTGGGTGGTACCTGTTAGAGCAGTGACTCATGGAGGGACAACACAATGTATGTAGAAATTGAAAGAATAAAATGCCCAAAGAGGGCCATCAGCTGACTTCTTCCCATTTATGTTTCAATGAACTAACAGATTTCCTTAGAGTAAACTGCATAAAATACCACATCTAAAAAAAAGGGGACACTTAAATGCACATCTGCTCTACCTCTGAGAAGATGCAATTGGGTAACCACATATAAAGTATGAGCAATGCTGATTGAATTGAGGGGGTTAATCTGCAGGGGAGTTGAGAATGGACTAACACTAACCTCTGGGTAGCCTCCAACATCATGCACATCGATTCCAAGTAGATGTCCAAGTCCGTGTGGCATAAATATTGCACCCAGATGAACCTTCACCATGTCATCCACATTGCCTTTCAGAATGCCAATTCTAGTCAGCTCCTCCAGATGGACTCTGTCAGCCAGACGGTGCATATCAGGCCAGGCGACCCCTTAGAGAGCAGAAACAGGCAGCTGAGTTAACTATTGCTAAAATTTTTTAACAACTTTCAAAAAACAGATGTAACATATGTGCCCTTTGTTTATATAAAAAACAAAGGTGGAAAGAGCAACTACATTTTCACAAAACACTTAAAACAAGATGAAACTATTTTAACATGCCTGTGAAGTACAGAAAACTACGAACAAGAGAAACAGCAGCACCTCATAATCCACACCCATATGAAAAGATGTTAATATAACGTATCTAAGCATGTCCACACAGATGTAAATGTATTGGTCAGTCTCCTGTAAGAACGTCAACTGTAGATTGCAGTTATTTAAAATGCAGAACACAGAATATTACTATCCTATTATTTTCAAGAATGATCATACCCATTTAGAACATCTGACATGGACAGTACTTTTCTATGTACATTGAAGATTTAAAGCCTACATCTTTCTGGCAAAGACACTCTCCAGAAATTAATGATTCCCTTGTGTTAATAGGCTGTGTAGAACACAACTCCTCTAATACATGTACTAAAACAGCATTACAAAATACTGTTGTTTGACTAGAGACAGAGTGCCAGGATACATTAGATTGCTATTATTTTGGTATAGGATACAATTTTGTTTGACAAACTGCTGGGGAGAGGAGGGAGGAAGAAAGCAGCTCTTTTGTTAGCAACAAAAGTCTGTCTTAATTAGTTCACCATGGCATTGAGTCATCATCAACAGAGCAGCAGTTGCAGAGTCAAGACAACTAGGGCTAAGGTAGACTTGAAGAATATTTTCCTTGTTCAATTCTGGCATGATTAAACAAATAAAAAATGTGCAATTTTTAAGGCCGAACTCCCACCAAGTTCCTTTTGCTTTAATCCAGTTAAACATGCAGCTCTAGGGTCTTGTGAACATAAATGTCATATCTTAATTACATTATCACTTTTTGCTGAAAGTACTGAGGCTTCAAAGACTGAAATAAAATCATCCTACGGGAGTGCCTGAATACAGCACTCAGCTGTCTTTTATGGCTGGTACAAAGATCAGAATCAAACCGAGCAGCAAGTGGCTGCTCTGTCCTGCACAGCGTCCGCTCGCAAACCCATGCACCTTTATGCTCCCGTGAGCACTGGCTGGGAAACAGCTCAGCGTGTAATCAGTGAGCAGGCAGCCTCCCTTCCCCTCAGATCACTCAGGGATCAAACCTGCAGCCTGCTGCACGCAGGCTTGTGCCTGCCAAGCAAGGCCACAAGACAGATGACAGGCACAGACAAACTCTCGCTCGCTACTTCCTCACAAAAGCCAACAGTGCCCAAGTGAGTGATGCTCACCCACAAAATGTGTGCAGTCTTCCTGCTCAAAATGTGCTATTTTTATGGTTTCCCTACTTTAAAAAGGAATTTACATTTTTCATTCAGTAAGAACCAATACAACTATAACGAGCTGTTCTTTGACAACTGTTCAACATATTCTATAATTATTTATCTTTCTGAATATTGATTGTATTGCAGTTTTCACTTCTCTAGATTCACCTGTGTTTCACAGCTCTCTCACATTAGGCTCCACTCTATTGTATGATAAATTGAAATCACTACAATCCATTACATCAATATTACACATATCACCCCAGAAGTATTACTGAATCACAGTTGCTTTCCTGCTTATTTTATAGTTGTGGGAATACAGAATTTCTGTATCTATGTTGAGGTTCAGCTTCTGCAGTTTGCAGCTAACTCCAACTGCTCTAAAAGTCTTTGATCTTCTTTCTGAGGACACTAGATGTTCTTTCAAGATCTTTCCCATGATTTCTTAGCTGAGTGTTACTACAAGTGACCTATTTTCATCCCCGTAACTGCAAAGCCACATGTAACAACATCTGACCCTGGTCAACTATTTGAAGCCTCACCCTCTCTTGTTATAAATCAAGGTCAGAACCCCATGGCTTGAAGCACAACCATATCCTGGATGCTCTGGATCAAGTGAAGATGAGTTGTCTGAGAGAAGGGGAGCTGAGGTGTCTGTTTGCAGCTCAGCTTCCCTCTTCAGCTCTGCTCGTACTGTTGGTCTCAACCCAAACCCACAAACTCCACTTACACAGTCACCTTTATCAAACTAAGGAAGAGATACAAAAGGAGATAGAAATATCAAACGGATCAGAAATAAAAACACCAAAACCACATATCTATTTGTCTGCAGAAGTTTAACAGAGCAAATTAATGACACTACTGCCCTAACTGAAAAGACTGCCATGGTTGTAAATCCTGAGTATTTCTAGGCACTGTGCAAATCCATTAGAACTCCTTCTTTCCTTGTCCCTACCTTTTTCTTTTTCTCTCATTGACTTAAAGTGCAACTACTTCTCCTCTCCTTCTGCCCAGGACTCTTCATTCCCCATCTGTTTTGGTTTTTATTCATCTTATCTATTTCATTAGAGACTGAGGACAACAAAAAGCTCTACTGTGAAATAAATAATGAGGCTGGATGGAAAATCTGCAGCTTTGAGCTCTCTCTTGGAGCTAGGGCAGTGCTTCAGACAGAGCCCAGCAAAATGACTCTGGACCACTCTTGTATCATCTAGCCAGTGCCACAAGCTTTGCTAGAGATATGAAATATGTCAGCTCCAGTTCTCTCCCACATGCTGCTGGAGCTGTAGACAGCACTGGGGCAGCTCTGGGTGGAGGGAAATAAAGCTTCTGCTGGAGGCACCCTGCTAAATAATACAAATCTTGGTTTATGAATAAATAGGTATTCAAATAGTCTTAATTAAAAAGCAAAGGGTTTATAGATAGATTGCACTTTCTATTCTATTGTCTGGCTTCATGGTTTATTCTATTATGACTATGGGGTGGTGGCATTAGGCCACCCCCCCTCCAAGACACTTAACCTACAAGCCCTGAATGAAACACTCACACACAGACTAATACTTGAGTGCTAAGACAAAATAGGAAGATATTTTGAGCCAACTAGAGACAGTGAATTAAGTGGAGTGATTTTCCTGGTCTTCACTTAAAAAAAGGTGATATCCTTGTCTTGTTTGATATGAGAAGATTCCCATCATGCTAGGAATAAACTTTAATAATAAGGTTCAAACAGATTTCTATCCATTTCTTAAACAGGTGATTTGACAAAAAAAGAGGATCTAAATGCAAATCTTCAAAAATTTCCTACTGCCCCTGTAATATTAAAATGATTAATTTTGTGAAAAGAAAAAACTATTTTACAGTACTAAGGCAACTACTTAAAAGTATAGAAAAAAATCCACTGAAAAAAGGAACAGCCATAATTCAAGGAAGATGTCTTTGTCCATTTTATACAAAAGTATATTCATATGTTGTATACATTTATTATAGAGTAAACAGAAATATATGATGCTTTAAAGTTATTTTAAAACTAAAACTGTATTAGTTCTATCTGGCAATTGAAATCTTTATAATAAAACGGCCTGTGCAAGCCCAGCTGTCTCTGACACTGACTGGCATGCCTACATTCAAGTATCATTTAGATAACTAGTAAGTATACTTAAAGAGCAGAAGTCCTTAAATTCTGCTAATCTAATTTTCCTTTGTAGATACTGAACTTCCAATAATTGCAAAAAGCAGAGAAAGGAGGAAAAATTCAGTATCAGAGTTGACAGCTTCATCAAGGTGACAACTTGATAAGAAGCCATGAACAGAATTTTTTTGTATTCTCACATGATGTGCAACTCAACAACCTGGAAATGCCACAAGGACCTGCAGTGAGAATACGTGAGTCCCTCTGTTAAAGCCCAGAGGTGTCTGCATTCTGCTCAGATCTCTAGGCACACATCTCTGTGTGCACAGCTTTAGCATGTTAAAGAAAACAGTAACAAAGACGAGTCTGCGGGCAGCCAAGGAACAATCTGCCCAACAGATTGCAGACTTGCAGATGTGAAGAAAAAGAACACTGGCTAAACAGTGCTGAATGAACAACATTTTGTACAAAGAATCCTTAATTCATGAAGGCTACTTAATGTTCAGGCACTTCAGCTTTTGGATTATTTGGGGTCTGCCGGAGAGCTCTGTGCCCTGACACAAGCTGACAGGAGAAGTCAAACACCCCTATCAGCATTCTTGTAGGGAGAAAAAGCAGTTAAAATCCAACTAAACCCCACAACAACAACTTCCACACAAGTGCCTCTACCATCAGGTGTGCGAGTTACTTCAGTGGCTGACTGTTCTGCAACACAGGCTGGCACTAACCTCCCGCCACCAATCACTCACTAGGATGTTTTACTCATGTATTATTCAGGACTATTATTTTTAAGCTTTGGTGAAGTTTATCATAGTTGCAGACATGCTTTTTGTGTAAGAACTTTCATGATAGCTGCTTTTTGTGTAGAAAGGTTAGTTCCATTATTATCTTTAAGCCAATTTATAAACCAATTATAGTCCATTGACAGATGAGGTTTAAAAAGCCAGATTGGAGGGTCCTTGGACTTTGACAGCTTGTACCAAAATGAGTCTGCACTCAGGAAAATCTGCTGATGAGGTGTCTGCTCCCTTCTTAATTCTCTGCCAAATGAGATACTGCGTAGTACAGGTCACTGAACCAGCGACTGGCTCCCCAGGAAAGCTCGGTTCCCTGGGCTCATTAGGCTGTGATTTGTTACCTGCCATGCAGCACGTGCTTAGGAGAGAGGTCAGGTCAAAACCCACCTTTTACAGCAAGCAAAGCACTTGAGATTCCTTGAGGTACAGAGTGAATGAACTACACAGCAGCAACCAGACATTGGAGATGTCCGATAATGAAATAAAACAGACCATGGATTAATTAAACAACAAAAGACTAGGGAGGTTATTCATTTACAGACACCATGCAAACAGTATAGTGGAGGTTGGCAGATGTGTGAGGTACCAGTTAAAAATATCAACCTTAATGCATTAAGTTTGCCAAAAATTTTTTTTTAAATGTATCCCCATAAAGCTAAATGTTATCTGATACTCTGAGACACTACTGTGAAAGACAGGAAAAAGATAAAATTAATATTATTTTACTTCCTTGAAAATATTTCCTCTCTGATTATCTGTTTGCCAAACCCCACAAAATTTCAGATAAAACACCAAGTTTAAGGACTCTGGAACATCATATAAGGATCTCTGCAATAATCTTTGATCACACCAATGGACGAAATTTTTGTGCCCTCTTTGCCCCCCCAAAAAGAAATGCTCCTAGTGAAACCAGAAATCAAAAGCATTCCTATCTTTTGATGAACATACCATAAATTTTTAAACAGTAGAATTAAAAGGATGAGTTGCCATAACACATTACACTATGAACTGTTCCTCAGTTGCTGTTAACTCACTGGTATTTTTATCCCAATGATTATTATCTGAAGTTTTATTAGAAGCCATTTGAGAACATAAAGTAGAAACAGCATACAAAAATCATTTAGAATTACTGCGTGGTATTTAGCCACTCTGGTCAGAAAGTACTCTGAAAAGGCCTAACAGGATTTTTTTGGCCACTACTTAGGGTACTTTGTGGTTGTAATGTGACAATGATTAAACCACAAATGATTTAACAGGGCTTTTTTTTGTTGTTGCAGGGTGGGGTTTTTTTGCCAACACAGATGTCACAATCTTACTAAAAAAAGGAGTATGGCAAGGTTGTAGTAACTTCTCCCCAAATTGTGCTAAGGTTAAGTTACATTTAATTTCCAAGTGTCCACAGACAAGGGCAAAAGGCCCAATGTCCCCTGGCAGTGCCACTGAAATGCAGACAGAACACACAATCCCAGTCCAGCCAGCAACCCACTGGAACAGATCAAAATCTGCCAACTGGCAGTGACCATATCAGACATAAAACAATAGGTCTTTAGAAATTCCAATCAGACCCAGTTTAAAAAACAAACCAAAACATAATTTAAATACTAAAACCAATTATCTTTTCCCTCTTCACTTGGATGCTAGAGAAACAGTTGTCGTATTTGTGATTTTCACGCTTTCTTTTTGGCCCACTACCTGAAATATTCACTGGTTGCTCTGTTTTTGAACTTGGTGTCTTGCAGCACCAGGTAAGGCAACTCTGCCATGGGGCAAAAACCCCAAATGCTGTACTCTAACACTGGCAATGTCTGGGCCACAGTGAAGCTGTTCAAAGCTTCATATACTGTGTAGATGACCACATGGCTCATGGGGTGAGCATTAGATAGCTACATGGATGCCTAATTCAGGGATGCAATTTTAGACTGTACTTTACAGCTGTGGCATGACTGCAACTGGCTGCCACATGATGAGAAGAGCTTGTTAAAACTTTCCCAGCCCAGAAGGGAACTAGACAGAATTTGCTGCTGTGTCACACCTGCAAATACCCACAGTTCTGACTGCAGGGATTATTAGACCTGACCTTGCCCTGGGCCTTGAGTCCCAGTGCCACAGCTCCAAACCAGGATGAACTCCTTCAGTAGTCATCCCTCTATTCCCTCTATTGCACCAGCCTTACAGGGATGGGAGTTACTGGATGGAAATAGAGATTGCTCCTCATCATCTCTGAAACTTGGACTTCTTCAAAAGGCTGAACAGCACTGTGCTATTCAGCTGTACTGTGACATTCCTTTTGCATCACTGTGATGGAGGTTTTCAGCAGTCCATCCTCCCAGTTATAAACCCTGCACAAGATGAGCTGTCACACATGCGAAGCAACAAGAGGATAACATTCTGCCATGCAGAAACATTAAGAAAAGCAATATGAATAGATGCAGATGTGGAGCAGGAGGAAGGATTCTTTACATGTCTGGATGCAGCACTGGGATTGAGCAGTGCTGGCAGACACTATGGATTTTACAGCATGTTCCTTCCAAATAGGTGTATGTTGAAGAGGAAAAAAGGAAAAAGGTTGACAGAATGAAGGAAGTGCTTGAAGGGAGTGATTGAG
The DNA here is from genome assembly GCA_013397115.1 of Edolisoma coerulescens. Classification (NCBI taxonomy): domain Eukaryota; kingdom Metazoa; phylum Chordata; class Aves; order Passeriformes; family Campephagidae; genus Edolisoma; species Edolisoma coerulescens. Next base: position 101,850 of record VWZW01000892.1, on the reverse strand, counting down.
GTGTGGAAACTTACCAGTCTTTGAAGCTCAGAAAAGACTCTGTTTAGATAAGACTCAGGGCAAACAGCATAATTTATGTCTAGCAGGTTTGCACTCTGACAGCTACAGCTGATGCAGTGTCAAGATTGAAGGACTTGTGAACTTTGCACTTCAACTCAAATTACAATGTATACCAAGCACAATTCCTGAACACTGAGCTGCGAGAAAATCAGTGCAGGTACTAAAAATCAGACAAGGTACAGGCAGCTTATTCCCCCAAAGTCACTATTAAAACCAGAATTGTACAATGTTACAATATACAGTGTGTTACAATATACAGGGTGTTACAATTAGGAAAAAAGGATTAAAAAAAAAAAGCCTTAAACCAAAACCCATTCAGTATAGAAAGGCTAAAAAGCCTGCAGCCAATTTAGGCTGCGTCTGTAAAGATATCTAAATGTATTTGCTTGTGCAAGCCACACCTTTGAAGAATCCCTGAAAGTAGTGGAAAAAATCCACATGTTAAGCTGAGCTGGAAAGCTGCAGGTTTGCCCCTGAACCATGGCACTCCTGCAGACGCTGCTCAGGCATCTTGAGATGAGAGGGACTTCAGGGCAGAAAGGCCCAACAGTTTTAAAGTGCCTGTTTTTATACCCTTGGGAGCAACTCAGCATTATTTTAGGCCTCTGAATGCTGCGGTGGTCACTGTCCGTGGGGCAGCTCCCACCCGCCACAGCGGGAAGAGCAGCCCCCAGGCTTGCAGTCAGAGATCTCACACTTCAACAGATTGCTGCTTTCACAGAGGGCCTGCAGGATCTACTGAAGCTGGCAGAAAATACTCCCTTTTCTTTCACCTCTCGCCATAGGTTGCTGCTATGCTGGACAAGGTTAGGTTACGTGACCAGCAATGAGAGCTCCAGTAATCAATCACGCCATTTTTATTTAGTATCTTGAAAGAATCAAGAATTTCAACTTGATTGTCAGTATTTTCTATGCATCCTTTAGTGCCTTCTGCTTTTATTTCCTAAGTAATAGCAATACCTTAACCATTTATACTGACAAAACCAGAATTAACGTACCACAGAAAGCTGTACTACCTTTGCTGGGTCCATCCCAGAGAATCAGTATTCAGCTTTTGTTGAATTTTTTGTTTGTTCATTAATTGATGAACATTAATGCCAGCAAAAAAGTACAGCCAATTCCATTCAACAGAGAAGAGAGAGAGCAGACTACAAACAGCTTTTAAAAACATACATTGACAAGATTTACTTTCCAATCTGTCTTTCAACACAATAACACATTCTGACCTGCAAGGGGGTAAAAAACAATACTGCGGTGTCATTCAGCAAGATTTGTGAATATCAAGTATTGGTTACAACATGCCCTAAAAGCATTTGTTCTTCAGAGGAACTGGCATAAAATCTTCAACTTCTGTCACTAATATTTTATTTCTGAGAAGAATTGTTTTGCTGAAGATATTACAGCAGATTAATAATGATCAGCAGTGCTTTGACTAAAATATGACAATCTGAATGGGAATAATTCATATGGGCATCTTAAAATTATACAAACTGTAAAATGGATTGTGCTCTCATACCCTTCCCTGTTGTGCTATTGTCAAAAATTCCAGTTTACTTTCTTTTTAAAAATTCACCAAAATCAGCTACTGTTTTTATACAGCACAACAGAGAAGCATGACCACATGGCGTTCTACTAAGCACAACTCTGGACTACACCAAATAAAACTCAAAATTACTTCCATGCAAAAAACACCCATTGCATGTAAGAACCTTGTACTTGGGAGGATAAATATTACTAACAGTTACAGTTATTTTCTTTAGGTATAATAGACTTCAATCCTAGTTGGATACAGTGCCAATTACTCTAAAGCAGTATTAAAAACCAAAAATAAATCTGAATTGTAAAGAAGTTATAGAACTGCTGTGGACAAAAAGAAGCAGTAATCTGTGAAGCTGAAAATTTTGAATTTGCATATGTAGCTAAGCTCAACTCTGCTCAACTTAATAACAGAAACACCTGCTGGTAATATGATCTGCTATGCCAAATATATACCCTAGCTATTAGTTTTCAATTAAACAGTTCTTCAATTGAGTTATTTTAATCTTTGGTCTTAGTATTATTCTACCTGAGCTGGAGTCTCCACTATTCTCTCTTTGTTAGAGGCATTTTACTAGAAAATAGAACAGGGAATCATACTGCTACTTTGAATTTAAATCACAGCATTTTCTGTCTAAATAGGTTATTTATGAAACTGGTAGTGATTCACTAAACCTGTGTACCCTTGAAAGTCTCACTGAAAGAACTGTGCCTCAATATTTAGGTACCAAAGGAGGACACACCATCCAAAACCTACATTCTGCTGTACTAAAATACAGACCATTCACCCTCTAAAGTCCCTGGGCTTACCCCTCTACCCCCATCAGCTTTACTACTTCAATCCTTTAACATCAGGCAAACAGGGAGGAGGCAAAACATCAGAAAATGAAGTGGCTTCTTCATTTTGTCCTTCTAATTCACAATATTCCTTGGAAGGCTGTACATTGGAAAACTAGCTAAGACAAGCAGTTAAGAAGTTACACCACTAAAGAAAACCTGAAGAAATCAGGAGAAACGCACAAAAAGCGGTCAGAGTTTCACAGAGCAGCCACAGAGCAGCTGAGTTACAGCTGCCCAGAGGACAAAGACCACATGGGATTAACTTTGTTCTGCATCCTGCACCTACAAATACACATCCTCTTGTACCACGGGGAAACCAGGAGTGGCCGACACTCCAACTCCCGGCAGGACGCAGCAGTCAGCCGCAGTAAGGCGCTGAGCCTGCCTTCCAGGCTGCCTGTGGCAGCTGCCTCACGGTGCACCTGTGACGTTCCATCCCAGAGATCTCCCAAGGACTGTTTCTGCTGCTCTTCAAAGAAAGTCCTCAGAGTCAGACCTACAGAAGGGCCTCCCTCTGAATCATTCTGTATCTCAAATTGTTCATTTCCAAATTGTCTGAACGTGAGAAAGAAAAGACAGAGCGGAAGGGTTGCTCCTAACATTAGAGAAATACCTTCAAACACCTACTCTCAACTGCAAAATGCAATACTTGACCCAGTGAGGCACATGCAGCTAAGACAGAGGAGGGACCATCAGCTACAGAGAACTTTCTGAACTCCAAGCCAGACACTGCTGGCCTGTGCTCACTGGCTGTTCCAGCCTGCTCCCCTTGGCCTCTCTATCTCAAAACACCTGAGTCTTTTGGGAACTACTTACTTCTTTGCATTTATTTAGCATCTACAGCAAAAGGGTACCCATTTCTGGTAGGCTCTGAGGATCAGCTGGTATCTACATGATTAATAAAAGGATCTTTTATTTGCTTGGCATGTGGGTCTACTTCTTTGCCTGAAATGTTTTTGACTGTACTTGAAGTGTACTTGACTGCACTTTCTTGGTCAAAGACTATATGGCAATCCTGGCATCAATGAAGTCTGCAAAGTCTGATCTTTGATCCTGGAAGACAGGATTTAAGAGCTTAAACAACCCACATCTTTAAGTGAAACTGGATTTCTGGGAAAACCATACACAAGGAATCTTCCAGTCCTAAAATGGAGAAACCTCCATCTTGTGTTATCAGAGAAGTTAGCCCTGGGATGGAGATTTTCTTCTAGACGTTCCTCAAAAGCATTTACTGGAAAAGCAAAGCCTGAAAGCCAGAGGCAAGACAATACTCACTGTCTTGGATAGTAAAATGCAGAACTTGGGGATACGCATATAAGATAAGCTCCAACTTGAAAAAAAGCAGAGATACAAATTCTGTAGGGAAACCCTGTGGTAATGTCAGTATCCTGAGGAGGAATTCACACTGCACATAAACTGACGTGATGAACAACAACTTCTGTGCATATTTGGAACTAATTTTTATTTTTCGTTTTATTGAAACAAACAAACATCAATCAGCAAATATTCCCAGCTGCACAGTTAATGTCTGAATGCAATTTTGATTCAATGGGGACTCTGTATACACAAGCTTTTCAAATCATAAAAATGCAGTGATAGGGACTTGAGTGGCTGCCAACCTAGCCTTACTCAACTGTTCCTTGGGAGCAGTTTGCTAGACAAGGAGATCTTTTTTGAAACTGGAATTTAGGACAACAGACCTTACAGAGTGAGGTGTTTTAACTCCTTCTTCCTTGCACCCCAAATATTAATGTATATAACTAACAAGATTGAAAAAAAGTTTTTCCTGTTATTTTTCTTAAACATAGATTTTGCAGTAGTACCAGGCATGCTGAGCACAACCAGCTCCCTTCCTTCTCCTTCTCCTTCTCCTGTGATTTTCCATTAGTCTACAGAGAAGACAGAGAGTAATGCTTGGAGGTCCCAGTATGCAATTGCAAAAGGATGAAGACGGAAAGTATGTGATTGCTCCAATATTTAGCTCATTAATCTTAAAGACTCTGTTTATGCTCAAGTGCATTAATCCAAAATAGTTCTAATTGCAAAGCTGAGAAATAGGCATACTTCCTTTTTAGTTCTTCTCAACACAGTAGCAACTTAATATATTTCAGAAACTTCAATGTTTCTACAAACAGAAACTGTACATAGAAACTTTCTATATGTAGCAACCATACTGTCCTCATCAACTAGGAATTAAATTTATAGAACTGAAATTATTCATATTCTCTAAATGCTTAAGATAATAACCCGAACAAAAAATAGCAGAAATCACTTGAGAGACTGCACACGGTATAAATACACAGTCATTTGCTGAAGAATAAAAGAGAAACCACTCCACAGAAACTTCCCCAACACTATTGGACTTGTATGTATCACTGACAGTAACACATTGGTCCAAGAACACAGCGGAGCCCAGAGCTGGGCTAGGAATGATTGCACTTCACCCAGAGACACTCCAGCACAGCAATCCCTGTGGGCTGGCAGCACGACTTGCCCTGGGCAGAGCCCGAACTGAGCACACGGGCACTGATCCTCACCAGCATCTCCTTTGTCTCTGTCACTGGCATTTCCACGTGCACGTTTTGCAACACAGCATGGAGCGATTCAGGTTAGGAGAGATACCAGGAGGATACCAACCCCTGGCTCAGAGTAGGGTTAACTTGAAAGTTAGATCATGTTTCTTCAACAAACTGTTTTCTTGAGGTTTCAGAGAGGGACTTAAAGCAAAACAAATTTTTTTTTTTTCAAATAGATTGATTTTAATTCCAAAGAGTGCACAATACTGGTCTCCCAGGTGTAACCAGTAACAAATGATGGATAACAAAGTTAACACATTGACACTGGATCTAACTTACGCAACTAGGATAAAGAATGGAATGAGACAGATTTGAGAACCATGCGCATGTGCCTTTTCTAATCCTTCAGATCTTTCCACTATCAACACACATGTCCAACTTGCTCATTAAAGAGTCTAATCTACTCCTGCAATTCAGGCTTTCAACTGCTACCATGAGAGGTGTCCACTGGAGGTGCTACAGACATCAGAGCTGAGACCTCGCACCCAGCCCTTAACCACTGCACTCTGCAGCCTTCTGCCTACTGAGGGTGTGCTACACAATACTTTTTTTCCACCACAGTTTGCTTTTTTAAGCCTGGGCAATTACAGGGGCCGGGGAGAGCTACACTAACAGCAGTAATTTTATGGTTATAGCAATCAAGGACTCCAGAGTTGAGCAATATCAACTGACACTGTCTGTGTGAGCTTTGCTTGGACCCTTGGTGCTGACGTGTTATGGTTCAGTCCTTTAGTTACATGAACATCTACTCCTTTGCACAGGATCTCAGTAGTACCAAGGCCTTTTTGATGATGCTGCCTATTCCAGTCCTACAGTAAAATCTTAAAAAATTTTAAGAACATTTCAGTGACACTCACCAGAGGAACAGACCCAAGGCTATGTTTTGCAATGTAGGTGGCTGGCTGAAGGATGGAAGACCTCATCCAAGCAAAACTGCAACATCCATTCATGTGTTACTACAGACAGGAGAATTAACATGGAGGAGAGCCTCAGAAGTACCAGTAGAAAAGTTTCCACCAGAGCAAGCAAAGCTTCCCACCAACTACAAGATGCAAATCCACAGGAAGCCCCAAGTTCATTTACGTCTAGGGCTACCTTGTTTCCAGAAGACTCCAACCTCCAAGGCAAGCACAGCTCCTGATAAAACCACTGAAGATACCTGTTCCTTACATAACTCCTCTTCCATCTGTTACAAAAGCTGAAAACAAGCAGGAAAAAACCCAAGAGACTTCACAAGCAGGCAAGCATGGCAAATGCAACTAAAAGTTGCCTCCGGGAATTAGCAACCTTTCTTGCACCAGGCTCAGATCCCCAGCAGGTTGCTAAGCAACTTGCTTCAAACAAAGGTGTTTTTTTTTTTAAATTTATTTTACATTTTTTCATTAATCATTTTCTTTCGTTTTACCAGTTTGGCTTGACAATCTGGAGTGTAATTTGCAGCAAGGCCAGACACTCAACAGCTGTAACAGAGGTCAAAACAGCTGGGGTTTGAGCAAGAGCAACGTTCAACTCCCTTAAAAAAGATCTTGAGTCTGATGAATTTCAATCTCAGAATCCCAGATGAGTCAACAGCTTTTGCATTAACTTCTCTAGCCTGTTGGCCCCTGCCTGCAGAAGGGGGACTGCTGCACACTTGCACATCACTAAGATGCACTGCAAACAAACTTACTTGCCTGCCCAACACCTGTGTACTGTTATGATGAACACTGAGAAAAAAAGGTGAGGACGCTGATAATTTTGGATTCAGAGCAGGTTTTGAACAGTAGGCAATAAACAGCTCCAGCCCATGCACAGAACAAAAGGTTACACTAAATTACTGAATAGCTGTTCATTAGCTCAGCTCTTACTGTTATATGTGTTGTGTGAAGACAGCAGAGGGAGAAACAACGAATGTATCTACAGGAACATTTAATTCCAGTCATCCTTGGAGGTGAAATCTCTTGGTTGTCCCCACTTACTGTGTTTTTGTTTACACACTTGAATATTGAAATGCATGAATTGAATTCATTTCAGATGAAAGTAAACTGGGAGATGTGCTCCAGGACTGCATTTAATGTACCTCAACCTTTGTCAAATCTAATGAGATTAAAAAAGAATGCAGAACTGAGACAAATTAGGACACTAACTTCTGGAATGCTCTGAGACACATGGCTTTACAATTTCACTCTTTTTTACTGTTCTTTCTATGTAGCATACCTCTGTAAAGCAAACTGTTTCTCAAATCACTGCTCTGAGAAAGAAACAGACGATGCCTCAGCCACTGAAGGAAATGAAAGGTGTCAATATTCTGCACATCTTCCCCTGTATTTTAGTTCTGTGGAAGAGGAAACTTAATGCAGATGGACTTGACACTATTAAGAATATCCCCTAAGTGGAATTGCAGCAGTCCTCTCTGACATCTTGGATCACAGGCCTGACTTTGCAGGAAGGACAATTAGCCCACTGCCGCACAAGTGCACTTTTTTGACTTTCTCTTCAGCGACAACCATCACTGTCTTCATCAGTGCTCCATGTTCAGTGGTTTCAAAACTGCTGCTTATGCAAGACTGAATAAGTCTTCATCCCCTTTTATTTTTAAAAGATTTTGTTTGTGGCAGAAGTTGTGACAACTGCACTGAACTTGGGCTATAATCCCACAGAGAGCGTTTCTTAACTTTCGGAATATATTATTTGCCTTGCAGAAGGAATTCTGTTCTTGCAGTTGTAAGGTGAGGAGACCCATATATATGATTAGAGCTGTTTGTACATTTGGACCATGCACAGAATGTAGTCAGATGAATGCTTCTGTATAATGAAATACAATGTTTTGGAGTATTTTTTAAATTATAACAACTGTTTGGATACAGAAATATGAACAAAATGTATCAGGAGGTCTATTATCTCTCAGAAAGTACCTTCACTCAGAAGTTATTTAGGTTCATATGAGAGCCAAACTGAAAAGAGAAATGCAAATCTCTGAATTACACACACCTATATAGAATGTTTAAGGTTGCTAGCAAGCTGTGTCCTTCCATAAATACAGTTATGTAACCCAGTATTTGGTCAGTGACTCTCCCTAAAGTAGAGGGAGTCCCTATCTTGCAGTCAGAAAGACCCTGGGAATCATTAACATGCTGATGACAACTACTAGATGTCCCCCGTGACCCTTTGCCACAAGGCCCAATTAAGGCCCCAATTGTGCAGCTGGAGACAAGCACCATTTCCTCCAGCTGCTGACTGTGCTGTGCCCACTCTCGCTCAGCCTGCTCCAGGAATGGCTCCTGCCACCTGACCAGTCACTTGGCTGGCCTTCGATCTTAAGAACTCTGGGAAATGAAAACTAACAAATATAACAGCAAAATTTACATGGGCTCCATAATCCAGAAAATCTCACTAAAACATGATGGCTCTGGATTTTAAATTTAGTGCCTCTAATCCTGCAAGCTCCTCTGCCTCTTCTTTCGGAGACCCAAAGTATTACAGGGAGAAGAGACACTTGCGAGCTGAATTCACATCATCATTTCCTGCTCCCCTCTGTGATAGTACCTGACTCCCCCAGGAGCAGATCTCAGTGCTTTAGTCAAGGAGCTCACAAATTAGGTTTGTTTAAGGAGGCTGCAGCCTCTCCCCCTGAAACGTCTGCCTCTGGACAGCAGTGACAGTGCATCAGTTTGCAGCAGCCCCTTGAGGGGCTCTGGGGTTTCTCAGCAGCCTGACAAGTATGTGACACTAACCACGCTACAAAGCTCAGCGTTTCCATTTCTTCTTTTTTGGAATGCTGGTCTTCCAGGAGATCTTGAAAAGGACCTAAAAAGCAGACTTTTCAGATATTGAAAATTTCTGCATGTTCCAGGACTCTAACTGGATCTGTAATTCAAGAGTCCAGGTTGCATTTCATTGCACTCTGAAGTACAAAAGGAACAAAACCAATGAACCAGTTCAGAGAACATTTTCCATAGATACAAAATTCATGATTACTAGTCTCATGAAGAGTGTAAATGCATTTGTACCATTCCTCCAAACAGGCAAGACAACAGTAAGAACAGAAAGTTCAGTCCCTTTTTCTGCCAGAGATTAAGAATGATTTGTCTGTCTGTGGATCTCAAGCTTCCAAAGCTAGTAAAAGACCCTTGCAACTACTTCTCAGAAATACTCAACTTAGTATGTCCCAATTTTCTGACACTGTAAGTAAAGTGATCAGGAAACTGAAAAATTCTCCCCACCATCCTGAGCACAACATCATTATTAGCTCTCAAATTCTGAAGACAGTCTGCAACTTATTGGCATGAAATACTGCCAAAAATGTTACATGAAATTAAAGGTGACACTAAAATGCAACACAAACTGTGAAGAGGAATAGGGATGAGTCTTCGGGGGAGGAACAACAGATGATGAAGAATGCACATTCTTATTAAAATAGCAAAATATCTAGTCTCATTTTGCAGATAAGCATCAAGTGTTATTTCTCCCTTCCAAGCTGCTCAAATGAGCAGTGCTGCTGCCAGCCTGTAGAACAGAACACTGCGTCTGTTCCGACTGGCAATCCAGAAAGCACACGAACTCAAGGCCTGATGACTGAAGACTAATACAGCACATTTAAAGGATAAATGTGCTTTGTGCGTTGAGTACACTCTTCTCCAAGATGTTCCATTAGTAATACTGAGAAATGCTCAAGTACCCTCACCAGTGACATACTCAAAATCACAGCAGCAGCTAGCTCTAAAACATTTATTTGCTGGCCTGAAAGCAGAATGGGAGAAAAATAAGGCTTGCATTAGGCCAGACAGTTGTTTCAAATGAAAATGTATATTTGATGAATCAGCTTGCCTGCAATTTAAAGGCATACAGTGAAGTACCTGATAGGCAGCGCTTCTGAAAGCTTTTTAAGGCTAATTATCCTTCCCAAAGATGCACACTTCATCCCCTTTCTCAACAGAAAATTTTTATTGTACTTACACATAAAATACAGAAAATGCTAAAACAAACTGAAGCACAACATGCGTTCACTCGAACTCTGACTTCATCATTTGGCATAAGTTTCCTGAAAAGATGGCTGTCAGTGTAAAGACACATCTGAGTCACAACAAGTGTCACCTTCAGATGAAAGGAATAAAAAAAAATTAAAGTATCTTATTAATTGTGTTAATAACTGTTTCTATGTTATGTCTTTAAAAGTGAATGGAAAATGTTGTGCATCCTACCTCTATATATTAGGAGCTGCTTAAGCATGGAAATTAATTTTATCATTTTGTTCTCTTCCAACACTTTCTAAAATGCAAACATAATCGACTTGACAGCCTGAATGCTGCTACCAAACCTCTCAATTGCTGCTGACAGGCACTGATCTTTTACCTGGCTTGACTGCTTTCATCACGGCCCGCGACGCCTTCAGCACCGCCTCATAGACAGCCCTCTGGTCAGCAGTGAACTTCCCATTGGCAGGGAAGGTGCAGGTGATGTCAGAGCCGTAGCAGTAATACTCTCCTCCCATATCAAACAGGCTGAAAAGGAAACACAGGAGAAAGAAATGAAAATTTAGTTCCAAAGAAACAGTAGAACACAGTGGACCTTTCTCTTGTTCTGCACTTAAAATCATCTACATTTTGGTAGCTTGCCATTTAATCACTACTTGAACACTGTTCTAAGTAAAATGGGATGACAGTCCCTTGGAATCTCCTGGCAGAAGGGTATCTGCATTCCATATGGCCTAAATGGACACCCTTATGGGCCGTGCTGGTCCAGGATGAAAATGCTCAGAGAACACAAGAAGGAAGATAAAAAGTACATGAAGAATCCACTTCAAGCTCCTCAGTTCTAGTTTCTAGGACTTCTTCTCAGAAGAAAAAACACGTCCTTTTTTTCTTTCCTAAGAAATGCTAGCACCACATACAACATCCAAAACAGAATCCCACTTAACAAAGAAATGTTAATGGAATAAGGATTATGGAAAGATGCAACCATAAAAATACAAACAGTACAGCTTTCTGCATCAGAGGCAGAAGAAAGAAATCATTAAGTGTTTTCTTTTATGGGGACAAAATAACTGGCTTACCCCTTGAGAAGCATATTTATTCTACACATGAATAAATGACTCACCACTGATTGCTCAGCTGCCAGAAATCAATCTACAAGAATAGCAAGTGGGACTCTACACCCTTTTGAGGACCATGTTAGACATCTGCAGTACTATGCTTCTCAAGCCTGCTTGATAAGGTATTGCACAGCTTTCATCAGGCTCAGAAATCAGTAAATAACCAAATAACCATTTCGACCAGACAACACTAGAGCAAATAACCCCCTTGGTTCATCATATATTGATTACAAGAAGGCACATTTCACATACAAAACTTTGATCTTGACAAAGGAGTTATTTGGGTGACCTCCTGATTTCTATGGTAATGAGTCAGAGTTGAAATCTGTGAATTTAAGTCTTCTTCCAACCACCCCAAAAAACTATATGAGAGGCTAATCGCCGTAAGAAATATGATTTTCCTTCACTGTGTTTAAAAACCTTAGAGTTTTCCTCCTCTTGCTGCTTTCTCACAGCAGGGTCAGTCGGACAGCACAAGCAGAAGGCAGTGCACTCCACTGGGGCACCCTCTCTGCCACTGAGTCCTAATTACAGCAGTAATTAAGAAAACTATGCAGTGTAGCTCTGTCCCCAAACAGCTTATGTTACTAGGTAAGGATAAATACAAGCTACCACAAAAAGTGCTATCACACTCAGCTGCAGCTGATCACCATTTCCAACATAACTACTACTGAAAGCAACGGACAGTGAGTAAACAAAGGCAATCATGATAAAACTTAAGAATATTTCAGCAGGGCTAGGACTCTTCTTGCTGCACTGCACACACACATATTCACGAAGATTTGCTCCAAGAACTTTTAAAATCCACTCTACAATTTCCTCCATGAACAAATCTCTGCACTGAGTGCAAGCCCTGCCTGAAGTCTTCGCCAGCCTCCCCAAACTGGGCAAGGTTCAGCTGCAGAGAGACTTGCAGGACTGGAACATCAGGAACAACCCCAGTGGCTGCAGCTGCAGAGCTTAAAGCTACAGGCTTAAAGTTACAGGAGCAAACTCCTTAGGAGAGTGCTATAGAGAAAACTGCAAAGTTACCTGTGTACACACCGACCTAATACACACACTACATACGTTCACGTAAATGTGAAATACAGAATATTAATCCAGAAAGCTGCTACTTGAAAAAAGATACAAAACAGGCAGAAAATGCTAGATCCACAGGGTAAAAAAAACACGAGTGGACACCAACACAGAAACTGTAAACCAGCCTGGCCAAACTTCAAAATCAGAAACCCCATCAACACTGCCTAAGTTTTGATTTTATGGTTAGACTCGCTTCTAAAAATAGATCTAAAGATACACATAAAAAAAATCTACAGATACAGAAAAGTAGTTGCAGCAACTGAGAATCATGGAAGAAGATGCTACATGCTGTAATGTACCAACAAGAAACAGATCAGTTCTACATCTTTGAACCCATCCCAGACTGACCCTTTCAAATCACAAATCAAGTTTCAAGATGCTTTGTGGGATCTGCAGCCTAACTCTGTTGCATCTACAAGTGTAAATGCCCATTCAGCATGGTGACAGTAAAGCTGTGACTAACAACTTGTGAACTCCCTGTACATGTCTACTGCAAGTTGCTATGCTTTGTATATTTTATTGTATATTTTACCTGCAAAGTAGTTATTCTGAACTTACCAGAGGCAGAATTTTAGCTATGTCTTTAACCTTACAATTATCAGCATTATCTCAAACCCATTCATCACTCAGTGGCTGTTAAATAGTTTTTGACTTACTGGAGAACTGAGCAACGGAAAAAAAACATCACAAAGCCGATGGTACACCAAAACAAAGCTCACAAGCTAGGAAGCACCATTTGTTCGGGTCTCTTGGCTTCCAGACAAGAGGAGACATGAGGGAAGATGATCTTTCAAATTCCACCACAGATCACAACACACCATCCAGCCTGTATGCTTCAGTGAGAAAGCATCCAAACCAAATGGGACATCTGGGAGATATTTTGGCTCTTATTGGGACTTCTCTTCCATTTAACTTCAGTTGGGAACATATCCATTAGCTCATGTTGCCCAAGACATGGAAACAGCCCAAATATTGTAGTTATACTGAGAAAATAATGGGAGCCTGAGAAGATCCCAGTTTCATATATTTGCTTGCCAGGCAAAATAAGTGGTGAAGCACATTTATATCAAATAAAATGTATGACAGCTACTATCTTCTCCTGCTGACTAACCAGAAAAAAAATTCTAAAAGAAAGTTCCTTAGAAAAAATACATTTATTTTACCCTGAAATTAGATGTCAAATTGCTAGTGAAAAAGATACTATTAGTGCATTGTAATTTGTTCTCAACTGCATGTACAAAATTACCTGTCTGATAGTGTAGTTTTAAAAGGGTCACATACAGAAACAACTACGTTGGACTGTTATCAAATGTAGCAGCAATATAAACAAATTAAATGCATAAATGAAAATAGGCCTTATGGGCATCTTGATCTATGGCTTACCTCTTAAGAGCTGTTTAAAACAGATCAAGATATGCAATAATATCATAAACATTCTCCAAACTCTATTATATTTCCCTTTTAGATAAATTAAGTGCTACACATCTAGCAGACTGTATATGTCGTCATTACACATACATTGCATATACATTATATTTTGCATAACAAAACTTAACTGTGAATTCTGTTTTCTGCTGAATAATGAAAAACTTCATTCTAAAAAAACCCTTTCACCACTTCATTTTCAGCAAGAACACAATTGTGAATTGCTGATTTCAATGAGATGATGTGTCTGAGGCTGTCAGGTTTCTGAGGCACTTGAAAGGGATGGTGAACAGAGAAGGAGTGTTGCTGACCAAAGAGAGACATTTAGTTATATGTCAAACTTTTCATTGATTTCGCTTGAAGCTGAGGAGGTCAGCTCAATCTCTTTCAAAACCTTCTGAGAGAGAAGCTAATCTTGCTTTGCATCATTTTTTTGTGAGCAAAAGCAACAAACACCTTCATTTCAGGGTGAAAAGTGCATGATGTAAAAAGCAGATTTAAGTCAGAAGACCTGAGCACCCCCTAAAAATTCGATGCTACTGTTTCAATTTATTTTCTAGAACAACTAGGAAGCTATACCATAAAAAAAGATGCATAGCAAAAATAGTCCAAACTTCTTGGAAGTATGTACATAGCTCTCCCAATGGAGGCTTCAGTTCTGTGTGAATACATAATCTTTCCTACAAAACATATTGCAAAATACTGTAAACATTACTAACTAAAAATGAACAATGCAAAGTATAAGAAAAATGAGATAACCCGTCAGTTGCTCTGCTGCCAGAATGCCTTGCTTATGTACCAGTAATCCAACATTAGCCAACAGGGTCAGAAAACAAGGAGCCTTCTGCCTGCTTTATAAGTCACCTTCAAAAATAACTGAGAGCATTTAATTCCTTTCACAGGAGAAATCTAAACCCACAAGTTTAAATCATTTTGCACATAAACCAGTATCATAGTCAAAAAGAAGGAGAAACGTGTGACATGCCATAGCCTTGCAGAAAGGCTTGGCTGGACATGCCCCTCCTCACAGCAGCTCCTCAGCCCTTCCCAGCAGGTCCCTGCAGTAGTTTTTCCATGTATGACCCAAGTGGGGCTCTGCTCCCCATGCAGGAACCCAGGAGGGAAGTTTGGAGGAAATATTTCCAGTCCTGTCAATTTTAAAGTGAATGCAGGCTTGTAAGTCAATACTGGAACTGAAACACAACATGATGCACAAAAGCTCCTTTCCCTTCCTGTCCCTCTGAAACAAAACAGATGAGTAAGACATGGCTGTGTTACTTTCACAGAATATTGGCACCACAAAATGCAGATTTATAGTTATATTTTTTGCTTTCGAGCCAAGAAAAATAATATGCATTTTGATATTGATTTTAGCTTTCTTAACCTTTGACTGTGAAGCATCATGAAACATTTTGCATAAAACTTAAAATCTGAACACTGTGGGCTATAAAGAGTCACGGTTCTTTTCTTCATAAAGTCACAGTATACCATTTTTAAAAAATAAAGCATCATCTTCCTTTAAGCATGTGTTTTACTTTTATAGGCTTGCTGACACTTTTATTGTCAAATAATTTGAGACTGCCAGGCAATGAAGCAAATTATGGCCAATATCACAATGGGAAGCAATACTTTATTTGGGATATCTGAGCCATGGTGTATGAATTGTTATGATCCAACCACCAACCCAACCCAAAGACAAGCTCTCGCAGGCATTTTTCGGGAAGCCTACAGCTACTCTCATGAGCTAACACATAAAGCTGTCACCTTCCTGCTCGACAGATATGCTTGATCTGTACATTCAGAACTGGATCTCCTCACGATAGTTATAAAATAATTACTCTTCTGCAGTTGTTGATGTGGCAGAGCGATGACTGGGGTGAAACCCAGGTGGATGTGCTTGTGCAATGCACCCCAACACAGTGTTGTACTGAGCATCATCCACCTGCAACCCACGTCCTCCTCAGAGTCTGTTCTCAGGACAAAATCTTCCCTCCCCCTGGGTGGGTTTGCAAGACTAGCAATTAGAAAACTGATATTGCCCTACCTTACCGTGCCCTCCTCACACCTCAGGTTAAACAGGTATGAGTACTGAAGCACTTTACTCAGCAACATTTACTGAGGTTTTAGGGGTTTGAGCCATTACTAACCAACACACCTATGAGCAGCCACACATGAGCTGGTGCCTGCCAGTCTTAGGACAGCAGGAATAAAGGTACATACAGTCTTCTCCTCCTCTTATTGCAATAAAAGCAAGTCATCCCCAGCTGGAGATTCATGCTGTGTGATCTCAGCATACTCTGCTCTGAGTTCACAGGCACTCTGTGCTTTACACTTCACGCAGCAATTAAATCCTTAAGTATTCACACACTAACAAAATCCAACCATTTGTTTGGTTAAACACTTCTAAGGCCATTTCAAACTTAAGGGAACCAGGTATCAGCATTTCTATGAGATACGTTTTGGAAACAGGCCAAGTGATTTGGAAATAGGATGGTTAAATAGCAGACCACAAGAATGAATTATTGTAAATGATATCACAATGAAGAAAATGGAGAGTTAAGTGACACATACTTTTTCACACACTTGCATCTTGACTAGCCAAGAGTTATCAATTTAAAAAGCAACATCAGGTAAGATAACATCACAAACCCCAAGAAAGAACTGGGACAGTTAGTGTATAGTCCTACCATGCTCAGGAAGAGGTTTTCTAAGAGAACCCTTGCTGTGACCAGCTTCCATCTGACACGGCAGACAAGGAGCTTGTACTGGCTCTGTCTTGAAGCCAGGCCCGGCTCACCGGTTTGAAGCCCTCTTTTTGTCATCAGCACCCATGGAGTCAAGAATAACCTTAAAAAGGTGTTGGAGGATACTTTTTGTGTAGGAAATTTCATTCTGGGTATTCACAAGAAATCAAGTTTTTGTTTAAGTCTCCTGTTCAAAAGAAGAGGCTGTAGCCACATAGGTAAATGCAGGTGCAGAGACACCAAACAGATACATGACCACTCTCCATCCAGCTGCAAGTTAGGTAACCATGTGGTCCCACATTTGTTGTTTCTCCTCAGCTGTGTCTTTTCATCTTGTCTACCTTCTCCACGGCTTTTCTATCATCGCTCCTCTTGTACCACTGTCTCACTTCAGGCTTTCCCAAACTATCTCAAAGATAATGGGAGGCTTGTCTCAAACTCTTCTCACAGAAGATGACAAGAACTGCCACTATCTAAGCTTTGCTCAGATAGAAAGAGGGTGATAAAAATGTCTACACTGAATTTTGAAGGAGAGAGGATGCCTGTCTGTATCTCTACAACTCCAACTATAGAGACTTCAGTGGCTGTAACAAGAATACACAAAAGTTTGAGCTGGCTGGATTAAAAAATAAAAAAGAAAAGAAAGCAGCCAAACACAAAAGCTTCACTAGGTGTTGGTGCCTGTACTGCCCAGGGTTCCCCCTCACTGTCACAGACACAGGACACTGGCTCACAGAATTGGAGCAGCAGGGTGGTGGTGGGTGCTGTACTCCTGGCAGGGAGCTGTGCCCCCGCTGTGCTGCTCCAGCCCTGCTGCTGAGAGAAAACCAACTACAGTGTGTGGGAGTGTCCTCTCTTACAATGATTTGTGCCAAGCAGACCTTCAGATCCATTCCTCCCACAGGATATGAAATCTAAATCTCACTGAATCCGCCAAATGAGCTGCACGTAAGAGCTGGTCCAGTAAACACCCACATAGTACTAGTAAGATTGCTATTTTCATACACAGGTTAAGAAGGAGTCCCTTGCTTACAGCATTTATCCCTTGAAGAAATCTATGACAAGATCCTTAAGCTTCCACACTAAATAAATCTATTTCCATGATCAAATATAAGCCCTCGTCCACCCCCATGCAGTTTGCATTAATGCCTTCTTAAAAATGTTATGTTTGCCCAGAGCAAAGAGCCAAAAAATCTTCTGATTGGCTTGTTCACAGATAAATTTGTCCCCACGTGCCATTCTCAGTGTTTCAGCTAAAGCAGAGGGATCTTTCTGATACAGAGGTGCTGCACACAAATAACAAGTACTGGCAACACCATGCCAGTACTGCTGGGCTGGGGGAAGGAGGTGGCAGCAATGAGGGTTCCACAAGATGCAGAAGGCACCTGAATACCTCAGCCAGAGCCATGCTGACAGTGTGCCAGAAACCAGGAGCAGGCTCAGGGGAAGTTCTGACCAAAGGGTTACCTATCTGACTTATCTTTTTGCTGAATGGATGATCTCTTTTTTGTCTTTACTACCCTAATTATTATCCATTTTTAACAGACGTATTTAGTAAGTCTCTCAACTTACTCTCTTTAGCAGTACTCTCTTCAGCAGAGTACTCTCTTTAGCAGAGACAGCTTGCTGAAAAGTCAGCAGAGATGGCAGCAAACCCCAAGTTTTGGCTAGTTTCCATCCCTTAGGAGCCTTCCCATTGGAAGAGCAGTATCTGGGGCATTCATGGCTGCAGCTGACTTGCTCAAACAAGGAGCAAGGAAGTCAGAGCTGCAGGGGCGAGAAGGGTGCATGCAGGAGAAACCCGTATTGGCAGCTGAGTACTTCCCAATCAACATGACGTCAGCAAACCTCACTGGCTCCTCACCAGAATGTGTCTTACCAGCACAGGGTAAGAACAATACAGCTACATCTGCAAGTTACAGAACTTTTGAAGTTGACTAAACCAGTCCCTTTCTAGACATCTACTGAGAAGTGGAAGGTACTGAAAGTGAATTGTAAAAGTTTGATACTTCCAATACAGGCCACAATTCTTGGGTGCTGACATTCAGAACTACAAGCCTCAGCTTTCAGCAGTTTTTTCTGATCTGTGTTGCCCAGCCTTGACAAACAACCATCAGAGATCGCCTGAATAGGTGAAGGGTCAGACCTTACCTAATGATTTTACTGTAAATATTGTCAAGTTTTCTTACGTGTGTATGTGCATGCTCACACACACACGTCCACAAAAGTAAAAGGCTGACACTTCCAATGTCTTTCCATGATGAAAACTGGGCCAGTGTCCAATGGCACAGGCTCACTTAAGTTTTTTAGATGGCCTATGTTTTTTTTTGTGATTGTTCAAGCAACCTCCAAATTATCAGTTCTCAAATGGAACACAACAAACAGGAGTTTTAGAATACTCTACAGAAGCTGACAACTGAATGAAACACCCCTGAGAAGACAGTTGCTATCCTTTCCATGGACATGTCCAAATGTTCAAGCCAAGTGCACAGCAGTGAAGGTAACAAGTAGCATTTCCAAAAGGAAGCTGCCCATTCCCCAGCTGAGCATGTTATTTTGCAGGTAAGAACATTTCTTTCCTATTTGAAAGAAACACCCACTCTTCATGGCAGCACCTAAAGAGGAAGTACAGCACTGCATTGTGCAACTGCAATTAGAAATACTCCTGCCCTGAACACCTCAGTGGCCTCAGCCCAGGTGTGGAGCAGCACCACACCAGCAGGATTCCTCCTGAGGCTCTGCCACACTGTGCCTCTATCGTGGGGTAACAAGAGATTCTCTGGACAGACACAAGAGAAGACCTAACACTGACGTGAACACAAAGACTGGGAATCACATCTGGTTCAGGGGGAATACACAGAAGTTGCGTTGGGGACTAACTGTACCTTCCCTCTAAGCCATACAGTGGTTTAAAATCCAGGCAGACTCCCACTAAAATTGTATTTTGACCTACACAATTGAGTTCCCCACACCATTGAGAAAGATGTTCCTACTGAATTCTATTCAACACAAGCAACATCCATCAAGCGTACTTCTATCATACTTCATGTGTATCTGTATTAAAGACCACCATAAAAAGTAGATTACAAATCCAACAGCAGCCAGTTTCTTTCAGAATATGCCAGGAATGCTAAGCTAAAACTATGACAGATAAAACTCACAGTTGACAATTAAAAAGACATTTCACATACATTACAGACAGCAAAAATTACAAGGCAGACCATAATACAGCACTTAAAGGAAAGCTAAAATTTGTTCCAGCAAACACACTACTAATACTTAGTGATCTGGGCTTTGGTTAAAAGGCTTATACACTTCTGTCAGTAAGCAACCTCACGGCCTGAATTAACCAGTACTAACAGAACGCATTCAATTACAGTAAAAGTATTGTTAATTCTAGCAAATACATTTCTCTATTTTTAATCAAATTAAATTTTTCTGAATTAGCATAAAATTAATATAGTCCATAGGTACAACAAAATGAAAAATACCTACACTTGATGAAAACAGTATTAATCAAACCAGAGGAATCAAGCCAAAGGAATTATTTCAGAAATGGATAGTCAGTTAATTTTTCAATCAACCGGTAAGTAGTAGCAATGTACTTTGTATTATTATTAGAAACAAAACAATTACTACCAACAAGCTGTTTCAAAACTCCAGACTGAAAAGTTAAAGCTAACCATAATTTTTGCATATTATTACAGCACTGAACTTCAAAATGCATAAAAGTGCACACGGCCAAATGAAAATACTAGCCTCACCCACATAAAATAGTTGAGCATTTACATCTGACACATTAACATCCTGAGATCTTAAAAGCAGTGCTTTCAAGAAGTAATAAATACAATATTTTCTACTGTAGGGTAGATGGTTTTAATAGCAGACACTGCAGGACTTGGGTTAGAAAAAGAAGGACTTCTATTTTTTGATGGCAAAAGAGGGTCAGTTCCTATTTTTTAAATGCAACATTGCCCCCACCTGGACAAATGAATTTTGGTTCTAGGTTGACATTAGTATTGTAAAACTCGATAAAATACTGAGAATTCCAAAAAAGAGTTTGGAAAACAGACATACCAAACTTCGATCATCTTTTCTCGTGTACCTTTTTCAAGCCCACCTAAATCTTTTGACTTATTGAAAATCTTCCAATATTTTCCTGAAATAAATGACAGCCACTCAGTACTCATGGAAAGTCCTTTTATATTACACACTTACTCATTCCTGCAAAAAAGTGAATAGTGCATTTCCGACAAATAAAACTATAATATTACGATAAATAATGCAGATTTAGTTTCAATGCAATATGTATACTGCACATGCATAGTGTCTGCATATATAAAAGATAAATACACATGGGTTACACATGAATTGACAAATATTTTGATTATAGAAAACTGTATATTATGCTTTGAGGTCAAAGAATTAAAATTAGCTAAGTAACTTTTATTTTAGCTAATAGAAGGCTTAGCCATGAACAACTGAATCGGGCCAGCTCTTGCAAGAAGAAACTTTCTTTTGTGATATCCTTCACAGAATCACAGAATGGGCTGAGTTGGAAGGGACCCAAAAGGATCACTGAGTCCAGCCCCTGGCCCTGCACAGACCCCCCACCAGCCCCACCCTGGGCACCCCTGGCAGCGCTGCCCAAACGCTCCCGGAGCTCTGGCAGCCTCGGGGCTGTGCCCATTCCCTGGGGAGCCTGGGCAGTGCCCAGCACCCTCTGGGGGAAGAACCGTTCCCTGATACCTGGCCTAAACCTCCCATTCTTCACACGCCTTGGAGTGACCAGCCATTCCAGGGAGCCTGAAAACTGTCCTTTGTGTCTTTTCAGTCATTAAAAATAAAAGGCCCCAAACCACTCAGCATCTTCCCTCTCTGCTTCATCCAGAACAACCTTTCTCAACTACCTGTACTTGCAGTCAGGAAAAACTCCCTGTGATGAACAAAGCTTCTGAAATGACAATAGGAGAGGTGCTAGAGGGATCTTTTGAGAGCACCACAGGTAATAATAAAAAAAAACCAACAGAAGGTACATACAAGTGCCAACTGGAAGGAAGCAAACCCAAGTTTGCCAACTCGAGTGGAACACATCCGTGTAAAGGCAGTGCTCCCAGAAGGCTGCTGTGTGTTCGCTCTGGCAAGTACAGGATGTTACTCACATGAAAACCCGGGCAAAGCTCACCTCTCTCCACAGCGCTTCCTTTAGTGCCCCCTGCTGTCAGTATCATTCTGATGACTTAAAGTTGCACTGGGATATTAAGGACAGGAATAGAAACAAAAATATGCCTCAGAGTTAAACTTTTCAGATAAAGGCTTTTTGCAATACTAGACAGTTTTCCACATCCCCAGCTCTACCATTTGACTAAGCAAATAACAGTGCTTGTTGATATAGCCAAGACACATATAAATTATGTTACATTATGCTAAGGTTGTACTTTTATGACAGATGTGTTTGGTTTTATGACACTAACAAAGCTTTCTTGGTACCTGAATGCAATAAGACTATTTCCAGGTAAACCTTGTTTTCCTGTCATCCCGCAGCAGTGATGGCATGTCATGGAAACAGCAGTGAGCTTTTGTAATGGGAGACATTCTGTTTCACCAAGGATACTGTACTCTGCCCAGTGCTGTCATTGAAATCAATAAATTATTTCAATGGAATAAGAAGTTAATAAACAATTATGTGAGTGTTAAAAGAAACAGTCAAATAAACTGAAAGACATCATCTGATGATCTAACCTGCTTCTATTTAAGCTTCTAAAGCCAGTTTTATTTTATAAATAATAGATAGTCCCACTGTGAATGCAAGGTTAATGGATTCTCTCTTAGGTCTCCTGCACTTCCCAAGCAGTTGATGCTGGTTGAACTCCCCTTATTTATGCTTTTGCCCAAGCCCTCTTAATAAATTACACTCTGGCCCTGGCTCCAGTGAGGAGCAGTGTCCCCCTTCCAGCTGCCAGTGCTGCACCTGGCCCGGGCAGGTGAAGGCACCAGAGTGCCTGTGTTCCTCAGGGGTGTGGAGGAGACCCTGTGCAGCCTCGGGGTCTGCTGTTCATTAACATTGCAACCTAGGAGGATATTTCAAAACGTAAAAAATGCTGGTTTTGCAGCAGAATAGGCAATTATTTTCATTGTTTTGCAAAGTCAAAATGGATCTACTAACCCCCAAAAATGTCATGAAGTGCTTGAAGGTCAGTGAACCTGCCAATTAGAGTTGCTTATGAAGTGCTGAATTTTCACTGAGGTACATTTGTCAGATGCCATAAAAATACTAAAAATACCTGCAACTTGTGACACCTGCAGAAAAGCACCTCAGGTAATAGCTGTATCTATTTCAGTTACATCTGGGGTAAGGCTGATTTTCTTATATTTCTATTATTTAAGCGTAAGCCTCATCATGAAGCATCAGTCTTTATTTTAAGATCACAGAAGCATTTTCTATTTGCCAAACTCTGCAGGAGCCGTGCTGATCAACTGCAACAGAACAATCAACTCCTGCCATCCGTTTGGCACGCGGCAATGCCAGGAACCCATTCAGGCAGGCTGCATGAGTCCCCAGGCTGCAAATAGAATGCAATAAACTATAATTTTACTCAATAACTTCTCAAATCAAAACGCAAAATATACACTTCAGGTCCACACCTCTGATGGTTTCTAGAACAAACCAGCAGACCACAAAGGTGAGCAGAGACATTTGCCTTGCCCCAGGCTTCCTCTGCTGCATGTGGCTTTGATGTTCAGTGTTCCCCTCTCTCCCCAGCCACGGTGTGACTCCACACTGCAGCACTGGCAGGGCAGGGGGAGCAGACAGAAGGGAGGACCCAAAGCAATTTGCTCCCACTATTTTTAAGGAAGCTTTCATTTTCCAGATGGTAGATGTTGATTAGTTGAGACAATACTTTTCATAGAAGCACACTGGCCCTGACTGAACTTGTTCTGGATGCCGTTTCCCAGGGTCAAGCCATAACTGCCAGCCAAAGTCAGAGATCAGTTCAGGAAAGCTGAAACCAGAGTTTCCACCTCCCATGAGGGCCCTCTAACCATTGAACCAACATCTTTCTGCAGTGTGAACAAAAGCAAAACTGCTCATGAGACACTTGCCCCAGAAGAATGAGCCACATGGGGGCTGCCATGCGATGAGCAGGAGTCCCAGGTGCACATTTGCTCTTGAGTTGTGCACAAAGGAGTCAGATCTCTACTCCTTTAATTTATCTGGGTTATTGACTTCTTGAGTAGCAGCTTTTAATTTCATACTACTCCTCACCAAACTTTGAAAGACCTTTGATTTTCCAAAATGTTGGAAGGCTCTTGAGTGCAAGGCAAGAGATTGCAAACTACAACAAATACTTTTGCTTATGATTCCACTTTCCCTACTACCAAATGCAGTTACAGCCTCAGTACAGAAACAGAAGGGGTCTTGGCATCCAATTAGTAATGCAATACCTGGAGAGGATGCAGTGAACCTCAGTCCAGGGCTCAGCTCCAATCCAAGCTGCCAGAGCTTTAAGATGACAGAAGAAAATCAGTATTTGTGAACAGCCTGGCTGTACATCATTACTGCAAGCTGTGATTTGCAACATTCCAAGTAGAAGATTTTATTTAAAGTTAACACTGAGTAAAAGGGCCAAGTGCCTACAATGGTGACTCAGCCTACCCATTTATCTGGGTGACTGTACTGACCACAGAGACAACAGACACCTGCTTAGGAAAAGTGTTTGGTTTAGAGCACATTGATCATTTACATGTTCACCACAGAATGCTATAGTACATGAATCATTTATACAAAACATCAACTTATTGCTATTGTAATATTTACTTTTAATATCCATACCAGTTAAATGCCTGTATCTCCTGAACACCTAAACTTCCCTAAAAATACTGATTTCTCTGTCAATCATAGTGCTTTGTGTTAGATAGCTATTTCAATATTTAACAGATTGAAAAGGATAGCCCTGCTTAGCAAGACAGTATGTATTAATAAGAACTGTCAGAAATTCCCTTGGTAGCCCTTTGTGTTGCACTGGGATCTTTTAGTGCAGAAGCTGTACTGATAAAAAGCATGGATTATGATGCAGTATCAGAGATGCAATTCCAGACCAGTTTCTTACAGAAGCAATAAACTAACTTGATATAGGTTAATTTAAAAAAAATGAACATCATAAAGCCAGCTCTTCTAAACCTGCCACAGCTTTTGAAGAAGTCAGAATAACAGCCTTAAAAAAAGATATAAAAATGCAACCGCACAAGTATTTTGGCCTATGATCTTCTTTTGATACTACTAAATCCTTGTTACTTATATTTTTAACAGAGCAAACAATGCATGGTTCAAACATTTCACAGAAGCAAAGCCTTAGTCTTCCAAATGTATTTTTTCTAATATTCAGGTGCTTAGTTGAGTTATTTATGATACTTACTGCACTGCACTGCTTCGTACGTAAAAAACCTGAGCAGCACATTTCTGCAAAACCCATGAACGTTATTCATATCCACTATGTAATGTTAAGAAAAAGACATGAAATTCTACTGAATAATTTATTAAAAATCATACCAAATACCCAGTCTCCCAATTCTATTACATACAACTGTTTAAATAGTTAAACTAATGTTATGCCACAACATTGGCAGAAACAGAAATAACCCTTAAAATACTCTTACCTCTTTTTCAACAAAAGTGAAGTCTATTTTTTTCCCCATGTTCAGGGCCTCCTAAGACTATCCAACAGAGGGCTCCCCATAGCTGTTAAAAAGCTTAATTGAAAGCCAATATATGAATGCTAATACACACACACAAATCAGCACACTGTCATTTTAATGCCCTCCTCTGCATGCACACACACACCCATCTGTACCCAAATCAGACATCTGTAAAGTCACACAGCGAAACCACTCAAGAAGTGCCTTGACAGAATTTGTATGCTGCTCATGTATGCTACCACAAGATTTTTTCTGAAACACTGTTTTTAACTGTGGAAAATTAGTGTGTTTTTAAATTGTCTTTACAGATATTAAATTACTTTTTCTTATTTTTTTATTCTCCCTTGAGAAAAATACTAAGAAAATTGTGTGGAGCAGAGTGTGCTCCGTGAGTATCAGCCAGTGGGAAAGGCAGGGAGCCTGGTGGGGGCTCAGGCACACAGGGCACCACTTTGCTGACACCCACCTGCACCTGAAAAACTTCTCACCAAGACCAGGGTGCAACCAGACCGTTTCAGCAAGAGGTTATTCCAGACTCTGTTAAACCTTGTTCTCTTTGTTAAGGCAGGGTTGCTGCTCAGCAGTTTTAAAATGCTGAAGTGATCGATGCATTTGGTAGGTTATGGTTTCCTGATGCTGAGATATCTGAGGCTGATAAAACCCAAACATATTTTAAAGCCTTTTCCAGTACTGCAGAAAATAAGGGTTTGCAGAGTCTTGTATGAGCTCGTGTGGTTTAAGAAGGACTACAGCCACCCACTCAATTGTCCTTGGAGACTGTAAGTGAAAGATTCCTACACATACCCTTCACCCTGAGGTCTCTCTCATCATTTAAAGACCTTAGCTTTAAATATGGGATATCATAATGCACTGTGGCATATCTTTTCTCAGTAACATATGCTGACATTTCCTGTATGCTACACACCTTTTCTTTTAAATTTAATTGAATGACACAGCAGATACACTTTTATGTTGGTGTGTCCTTCCTGATCAAAAAATGCTCATAGCACATTATCTACTCAAACACAACATAATCATAAATCAAAGCTATTGCCCTGCAATAAGTTAATGTTAGTATTTGATGGGTTTAGTAAGCTATTAACCACAGATGAAGATAATACATAAACTATTGTACAAGAAGCTTTTAAAAAATTTTTTACAGTATTATAAAGGAATTATCTATCTGTAATTCCGTAAGTTCACTGTGCAGCACCTCCAGATGTGCCTGGAACATTAGCCAACAAGGCATATTTTTTAACTTCTGAGATTCAATTTGTTTTCTATACTAGGTTTTGAGCTATTATGATGATAATACTAATTTGCTTTCCTTCATACATTTACATTCCACTGTGAAAATACATACCTACACTCCTTCTGCACAGGCGACAAAGGTAATCCAGTACAATTCCTCCACTGAATGTCAGTGATTAACTTCTCCAAAACTAGTTTTGCATTTTTATAAACAAAGGCTTTTGACCCATGTCTTTGGAGGCAAAGTACAAAAGTTATGATCTGATATATTATGCATCAGACAAATATTCTGTCTTTCAATTTATGGGAATGTTTTTGGTGCTTCCACTCACTCTGCTTTTACCTGCAGTGATACTGCAAAACGTGTGCAGATGAAGTACACGTAGAGAAGAGAAAACTTTATGGTATTTGCAACTGTATTACACATCACTAAACTCTAAGTAAATCCTTATAGAAAGTTTTTGGCACAAGACAGAACTAGAAGCACCCTTCCCTGACCTGAACCAAATTCGATCTCTTCACATTCTAACGTCTGTGCGCACAGGCATTTGTGAGAGCTAATCCATTCTGCAGTTGGATGCAATTCTCTAAAAGGAGCCAACACGCTCGTGATCCTCTACCCCACGAACAGAGCGGAGGTTGGGATCTGAGGTTTGGATCTGAGGTTCAAGAGCAAACTCAGATGACAAATTTTGCAACTGCCCTTGTACTTGGAATACAGCCATTTCTTAAACTAAATTCTAAGCGCCTCTGGTCCAGAAGTGTTTGAAACAGTATCTCCTTCTCCCTGGAGATGCAGGTGTACAGGACCTTTGGAAGAAACCAGAATAGCTTGGCATGCAAAGCTACCTTCTATTTTAAAAATTTAGACTTTTTATTGTTATGCAGCCATCCTTTTTCTGAGAGTACATACAATTCCTATATGGAAACAGCAGTAGCAAAACAAAAATACAAAACAAGCTCTAACCATCTACTTACCATAAGTCTCCATCTTCAATAGTCTTATCATTTGGGGCTCCAGCATGGCCGTAGTGCAAAACAGATGAGTTCTCCCCACTAATGGGCAAAAAGAAAATTAGCACAATTAGTGGAAGAAGAAACATTAACACACACATTCACAGGACATAAGAAGGAACACTAAACATCAGTGTATTCACATAAAAAGCAGCCTGTGAGAGCTGTCAGAATCCCTGCCCCGCTGTGGGCTGCAACAGCCACCCCACCACTTGTGCAGCAGAGATGTGCATGGCACAGGAATTCCGCTACTCTGGCTGTAAGACAGGGCCTTGCTGCAGAAGGAACGTGGCACAGTTTTTAGGAATACTTCCTATGTCCATGACAGTGTAAAGGAAAGAATTACGCACAAGTAATTTTTCAATTTACACCCATTTATTATTTCCTGGTTTTTGGGGTTTTTTTTTAATTACTGAGTGATTTTTCTCCCTATTCGAGGTTAAGTAGTCCGAGGCATAAAACAAACTAACTTCCTCTGGAATAAAATCTGACATTTGAAACACTCTAGGAATTACTGGGACTGGAGAAATTGAGCTGTCTGAGGGAACAGCTCCAGTTCCCCTCTGGCATGGCTACAGGTGGTCTCTGCTGGAGGGGATGCACTGCTTGGGGAACATTCGCAGCTTACAATGTCAGAGGCAGGAGCAGGTATGAAAACTGTCACTCTCTTCTTACTGGCTGTTGAAAAATCACATTACAAAGAAAAGATTTTTATTCCTGGAAACCTTTTAGAGCAAACTGCTGATTCACAAGAATAAAACAGCTCCAGAGGAGGCTGGACACTTGTTCTGTTGTTCTGAAGCTCCACAATCCACTAGGTGACTTATTTTGGCCTTGGCATCCTCTCTTGCCTACTGATACTCCTCCAGGTCTATAAAATGTCAGTTAAAAGGCTGATAAAGATCTCAAGCTCTACCTGTTTTCTTTTACTGTTCTCTTCAGATAGATGTGCTCACTTTTTCTCTTCAAAAAGCTGGAAGAACTATAACACATCCAAAAATACACATGTAGGGACAGGGTTACTGCAGCTTCTCTCTGACCCCTCCAGCTCACTTGCCAGTCTGTACCTCAGCTTTCATCAAAACCTTTCATTGGTCACCCTGCTCAAATTTGATTCTTTCAAGTTGTGATGCTGGAACAGCTTTGTATCTTAGATGACAGGAATCTGAGGCTCAATTTCAATCAATCTTTTGTTGTATCTGGAATAAATGTGACATCTGACATACTTCTCCTATTAGACTTCTGATGTGTGCAATTACAAAACAGTAAGCATGCACTGTAACCAAAAAGAGATTACCTTCAAGATACGTTAAGTACTTGTGATATTAGATATTTAACAGATCATCAGTCATTCAGATAACTTCATAAGCAATGATTATGGAGCAGAAAGTAGTAAGTTTCTGCAGGGTCTCAATCTAAATGGCTGGATTGTGTCCCTGGAAGTATTTAAAAAGACATGTAGATGTGGCACTTAGGGACATGGTTTAGCAGTGAACTTGGCAGTGCTGGGTTTATGGATGGACTTGATGATCTCAGAGGGCTTTTACAACCTGAGTAATTCTACACTGATATTTTGAAAACAATAAGTATTTATTGTTAAGTATTTTTTAGCATATAAGAATCACTATGTAATAAGACAGTGAAAGGTGGTATTTCAGAATCATGGGCATGACTTTCTGATACAAAGTGTACTTCATAAAATTATACACACTCCAAACAGAAAAATAAGAAAAATTACAAGTTGTTAAATCAAGAGTTAAAAAGCCCCACAGAACTTAGGCTGCAACACATTCATTTTGTGATGCTGGTCCAATGGCTTAAGCACAGTTTCACAACTGGCTTGATGCTTCTTCCTTGCTGGGTGCTGGACTTGAGAACCTCTGCTGCTGTGCAGATAGCTAAAAATGGACCCAGAAAGCCCGTATACAAGATGGAGACAGATATCAGCTTCTTTCTGAGATGTTCTGTCTCCTGGGCACTGCTGGAATATTTTCCACACCAGGACACTTTCAAAATTAGTTTGTTCTATCTGAAGAAAAAATCTGTAATAGGGCAATGGAGCGCAATCAAAAGAAAAGGTCTTTTGTGCCAGACCACGTGTCCAGTGGGAACTGTGTTCCCAGCCTGAGCTCTCACGCCAGGGGACAGGGGTGCAGGCTGCTCCTGCCCCTGCGCTGGACTATCAGCATAATCTCCTTCCTCAAGAACTGTTTCCCAGGTGGAGGGCTAAGATTTTGGGAGGATGGCATGTGGAAGCAACTGGAATGACGTTGCACGACATTGTTTGTTGTTTAACAAAAACCACAAGAAATAATAAAAAGCCACCAACATTTGGAGTGCACATACATACTCCACAGCAGTTTGTGAGGATTTTAGCTGCAGATACTATTCATTATCTCCCTCCAAAACTGGGGGATAAAGTAGGAGAAGCAAACAGCACATGAGTGTATTTATGATCAACTTTCAAAAAATGATTATGAACCTTAAGGGCATGACTCCATGCTTATGTATTTGCAGACAGCTTGTTTACTTTTCAAGATATGATGGCAACCTCAGTGTCATATACCATACCAGTGCATAAGTAAGTCATATACTCAAATTTGACAACTGCACAAATGTTTTCAACAAAACACATTGCAAATATAAAGATGAGGGATTTCTTTTCCACATTTTAATGTAAAGGTTTTAGTTTACAAAATATTTCTGTTAGGCTCAGCACCAACTGTGATGGGAGCTGCATGAAAGATCTGTTTTTTAGCACCGTTAGCGAAGCGTTAAGCAGGCACAGTCTTTCTTGGCATTGGAGGCTCCTGATCTGTCACGCACGTCTTGGCTCTGTCACACACATGGGAGCATAGCACAGAGAGCACAGTTGGTGCCGAAGACCAGATCTGCACACCGTACGCACTTAAGGGGTTTTGGCTGTTGGGATTTATTGGCGTTAGAGGGTCTGCTCCCTTGGTACTGGCTCTGAGCAGATCCCCTGGGCTCAACACCCATTAGCAACCACAGCAGAGCAGACGTGCTCCTGAAAGCTCTCCCAACTGCCTTTCACCGAAAACAAATCCAGCATGTGCACTGCAGGACTAGTCCCTGGCTCTGAGCAGGCCCTGCAGCTGAGGATGAGTGGGAGAGCTTGACTCAGAAATGCACTACTGACCCAAATTAAAACAGCAATATGGAACCTCCAGCAGGTTCCTGCTAAGAGGTGCATGTCCACTCTCCCCCATGGGGTGTATCATTACCACTATCCAGAGATGAAGGCAGGAAGATGCTTCAGGAGCAATGCTACAGAAATGATGTGTACCCACAAGGTAAATGCTACAGTTAGCCAGAAACTGTTCCACTGATTCAGTAAGACTTTCAAGGTGGCTTTAAAACAATTCAAACAAAACCCCCAGCCACTGGCAAAGCAAATGGGCCTTCACGTAGAAGCTATTTCTTTTGTTTCCACGAGGCAACCGTTGCAAGGTCTGACATTAGAGCGCCAAGTCAGGGTTTATGAAGTGCTGTGGGGAGGTGAGGATCACTGGCAGCTCTGCTGCCTTCTTCTTGGTCAGCACCTCTGAAAATCACCGCACATGAGGATGCCAATGCTCGCCTTCAGGCAGCCAACCTGAAAAATCCTCCAAGAGGTTTCTCTGTACCGATTTTCAGTCCTTTAATAACCTGCCTCTAACTGGTGTCAAAGACGTGTTTGTTACAGAAAGAATTGCACGAAGCAGCAGAAGAGCTGCAAATTAACACCACTGAGAATGCAAACTTTAGTAAGAGATTCCGATTACTAGCAAAGGAAAACAATCCCCCAAGATGCATTCTACATCAGAAAGCATCCTGAAAACTAATTATTAGAAGAAAGAGGAGAAATGTCAGCAATATTTTAAGAATAGGACTATGCTGAGCATCAAGCACTACAGAAAATGTAGCTATTAGCTCTGTATTATGAACATCTAAAGAAAAACCAAAAGACTATTAACTAAAACTGGAACCTATTTCCACCATGATTTAAATCATCATAGAATCAATCCAGAAGAAAGCATTAACCCTTCTTGCCACTTTTTTGTCTAAGGCATGAAATCTTAAAAAGTTGTACTGAAGTGAAAGAAAGGAAAAACAGATTCAATAAGTATCCTAATCTTATCCAAAAAACTTCACTTACAGCAACCCTCACATGGAGGAAGCCATTTCACTGCACAATGTTATTCTTAATGACTGGTAGTACCTGATGAGAGCCATCATCTGCCCAGAGACATCAGTCAAGAAGATCTGAACCTGAGTCTAAGACAAAGAGTAACAAGCAGCAGCTGACAGTGGCTTCTGTGGTGGTTCCAGAGCTACCGATGCCTCCGCCACCACCTAACTCCAGCTGGAACCTCTGCACCTGCCTCCCAGTGGATGCCATCCACCCTAGTGTCACCAGGACACTGGGAATGGATTACCTTTGTTTTCCCATTTGTAAAAATGGTTACTTGGTACCCTAAGACACTGCAGTGAATAATTCATCAGCATTTGGACACTACTTGGAAGTAGCACTTGGAAGATCTGTGCCAAATATATCCAAGTAGGCTTACCAAATGCTCCCATTCTCCTTTCATGGCACCTAGTGATGTCTGCACTTCAAACCACTCCCAACCTGGCAGTGTTTGAAAGTATCACTAACTACAGGACTAATCTCGAAAGGTAACACCCTGTCACACTCATCGATGTGTGTTATTATTTTCATAGTAACTGTGAGTATGTTAAGCATTTTTGGTCACACCAAATATTCATTTAGCATCTCCTCAAGAATATAACACTGGACAGGGACAGCAACAAATAAATGCACCCATCACGTGACAAGTAATTTATTTCTGTACTGAAATATCGTATTGATTACTCCTGATTTCCAGCTAAGTCAGCATCTTTTTAAAAAAATTTGAATAACACACTTGTCTTTTATTTATAAGGATTATTCTCCTCTATGGAAACTATTATTAGGCCTGTAATCTAAAAAGGAAAGATCCTGTCAAGATATGCCCATTTTAAGTGTTCAGGAAAATACAAAATTCAGCATGAATAAAATAAAACATTCAAAAATCCTAATTGCAAAAGCTATTTTTAGTTTTAACTGTAGTGAAGTGAAATATTTACAATGCATGACATTTTCATAGTAATAAAAAAGTCTATTATTTTTGCCATTATTATGTTAATTAAATTCATTCATTTATTAGGAGCTAGCTTAAAACTGTTAATATTATTCGTTCTTACTTCATCACTCATAGTCAGAACATACAATACAAAGACCTTTGTCTGTAAATTGCTGTCTCATGTAATTATTTTTTTTTAAATCAAGTTTGTCTGCACTTTTAATTCTAGTGGTAGGATACAATACCAGCTCCTAATGATAACAGTGAGTCACAATGATGTTTGGATCTTGTATTCCAAGGCCAGCCCTTCTCTATGTTTTAAACCCTCCAATAGTTCAGAGGGAGCTCTAATACCACTCCCATGTCCTGCAAAGCTGGACAGGACCCCCAGGGAGCTCCTGTCAGCACCCACTTCTAAGCTACTGTTGAAGATTTCCTCCTCGTGTGTTCCCCAAGTTGTGTAATGCAGGTCCTGGATTTTTCAGTCCTGTGGAGAGTTTGGCCTGTTCCCACTGGTCTCAAGGACCCATTACACAAATATGAAGTAGACATTTCTATAGGTTTAGCAAAGTGATTTGACCACCAGCACCCAAACCAGATCCTGCAGCACAGGTTCTGATCCACTGTAAGTGAATGTGAAGTTTGCATGGCTGTGAAAAATCATACCATCACCATCTGTGACAAAAGCCTAGAGATGGAGTCTCATTTCACTGGGATGTTAATTCTCAAGTTATACGGCAGTGCTTAAACCAGGAAACGTTTCAGACAATTTAGATACACAATTTGCCATAAAACTGCTCATGCTCCTGCTGCAATTTTGCATATAAATTGGAAAATTGCATTCACAAATAAGCAATTGAGTAAACTGCAGAAAGAAGTGAAGGTGCTAATTGTTCTTATTACCTTCAAAGCAACATAGCATTATTGTCATTAACATAAAAACTATCTTTTGTAAGTGTATGTGACTTCAGTGTAGGGCAAATGTTTCTGAGTAGCAGCAATACAAGAGGAACATATATACCAACATATATGCCTCATCAAACTGTCATACATCTCTGATTAGATTAATTCCACTAAGTAAGATTAATCGCTGCAAAAAGCACACAGCTGTTCTTCAGCATGTATCCCACACTGTCCTCTTGTGCATTTCTACAATTGCAGGGAGAACTTTTATACTACTTTCCCAAATGCAATAACCTTCAATGCTAGCTGTTCAGCAAGAAGCAGAGAGCAAAAAATTCCAAATTCCAAAGAGATTCATTTAATTGCATCCTAGTATTTGAGACAAAGAACTTTGAGGATGACATGAAATACTTAAGGTGTATTTCAAAGAAGCTATTTTTGAGCAACAGCAAATAGCTCTAAAGGCCTTCTCCATGATGCTATTTAATAAAAAAAGCCAACTGCAGCACAGGGGTGAGCACAAACATGATCTTGGCAGCAGCAGCAGTCATTGGGGAACCTCTGGAGTGCAGCAGAATCTATTACCAAGTTATTTCTTTAGGTGACAGAGGTAGCCACCTAACCTCTCTTTGTCTTTTCCAGTGAAAACAGGTCAGAACTCACTCTGCTGACATTGGCAAACACATGACATGCCTAAAAGGACCAATTTTACAAATATTCAGTGGGAAACTGACCATAAAGATTACACAGTTCAGTGTAAATCATCCTCTTACCTGCCACAGATGCAAGTGTAGGAGGTGTGGCGCATGCCACCTCGAGTGTAGCAGTAGTGCTGGAACAGGCTGTAAAGAAACAAAGGTGGTAATTAATGATTTATGCAAAATCACCCCAAGACAGGGAGAAAAACAAGTCCTGCTTGAGTACAGCTGTGTTGGTGCAAATCCCCAGCTGCCCAACAAGGCTCTCTGCCCATTTCTGCTCAGCTGAACACTCCAATTGCCCACATCCACAGCTCAGCAGCCCCGCAGAGCCGCATGCAACTTCCACAAAGCCATTAAGCAACTCTGCAGCAGAGAGAGGGGCTCAAGTGCAGCTCGGTGACCTCAAATGGCAATTGCTTTCCTTACAGCTCAACACCGAAAGGGAAATTTCTGTTGGGAAAAGAGAGTTCATCTGACCATAGAACAAACAGGATGATAACACTTAAAATGCTGAAGCTGGTGAAGCTGGCCAAACTCTCCGAAGTGGAATTGAGAAAAATTGAGAAAAAATGCATTGCTGCATTTCAGGTACACAATCACATCCATGATTCTTCTTTTCAATCCTGCTGCCTTCAATTTATGCCATGTAGATTCAGGAAAAGTGATGTCCAACCAACCCTTCACGGAGAAAAGAGCTTGCCAGACAGGTCAAAACTCTTCAAAATAATTTCAGCAGAAGCCCTCTCATTTTTACCACCTCACAGACACCTTCTGCTGGAAGCTGAACTAAATATCCCCGAAGCCTGATTTGCATCTGACTATGCTGTTCACCCTCCTCTCCAGATAGGCCAGCAGAGCCCTCCCTTCACATAAAACCAGGTACTTTCTGCATCACAGTCCAGGCTGCAATGGACAGTCTCACGTTGTCTTGTCTCTAGCACAAAAGACACAGAGAAAACACAAGGCTTACTCAATTTCAGATTGTGGTACCTAAACACCAGTATGATCTTCCAAATCATGTCCAGACATGGGGAAAAAAATTAACACAGATTCAATCCCAAGAGCAAGAAGATAATGTGGTAACATGAGGCCGAGTCTCCTGCAGCCTATAAAGGACAACACAACGCAGCATTGTTTGCTTTAGTGTGTGCCTGGGACAGGGAAGGGAACGGAGAGCAGCCCGTGCTCTCCTACAGAACTCCTCTTTCACTGCCATCCTGCTGGAGGAGCTGTTTGGCCTTAAAAAGCATTACAGTATTTTCATCTTCACTGTCAAAGTCCCCTTCACATGAGGGCAGATGTGCCCAAAGCACAATTACTATAGGATTAGGTGCTTTATGAGCTAAGCACATATCATGGATCCTTTTATTCTTTTTGAAATATGCTCTAGTTACAATCCAATTCCCTGTAATACTGAATGAATTCCAAAACCTCATTTCTTGTAATACTGAAATCATTTCATTAACATAGAGTGATAATGGTGCTATTCAAAGAATAGAGATGTTGTGATTCTGTCCTTCTTCAGCAGCAAGCCACAGAACACAATTCAAAGGATATTAAAGACATTACATGCTTGTAAATCTAAACTGGATTTTAAAATTACACAAAATGACAGTATTTAAAGAGAAACAAAAGAAAACATACAAATTAATCACATATGAAAAAAGGAAAGCCTCCATTTAGAGACTCAGTAGAGGGACACCCTGTTTACAAGATCTCTTTTCTGCTCAAAATACTGCGATGGTTTACAAGGCAGAAAATGCTAAGTTTGTTTTGGCCCGTAAATGAATAATGGCAATGAGTAGGTCAAATGCCAGAGAACCTAAGGAGAAACTCTGAGATGGTGAGAACACAGCAGAGATATCACTAAATTGAGCTAATACAATTTATCACCTAAACTGTCATTTGCTCTGACACAGACATTTTTTCACTGAAATAGACATTTCTTATGGAAACATTTGCTTGCAGGCAAGGATTACTCTGTAAGACATGACACTATACACAAACATTTTGTACAATAATTATACTGTTCTATATGTAGAGTTACATTTTAGGAAGCAACTTTTAGTGTATTTTATAGACCCTTCACCTTAAGTGATTGAATAAACTATGTCCTCTATTCATCGTTACTGTCAGTAACCTTATAAAGAGCTTAAAAATGAAATGTAAAAATGAAATGTAAAAATGGAATAATGAAGGCTGTAAACATCTTTCCATCATCAGTGATGCAAGACAGCAAGGTTTATTTTTCCATATGACAACTGATCACATATTCATAGTTGCACTTAATATGAAACTATGCAGCCAGTAATAGTAGTCACCTCTTGCAGTACTCCCTGATTAGCAGTAAAAAGCAATAAATAAATTAAGACATGCTTTGTGTAACCCAGCAGTTGCCTGAACTTTGTTTCCGTTTTCATCAAACATCACAGACTTCCTTTTAATACTAAGAAAGAAGTGGCTATTTATGTGATTGAGCTGATGATGGTACAACTTTGCCAGGTGATGGGTTTCCTCCTAGTAAAACTACTCACATCACTTTTTTGAATTTACTTTTTTGGGGTATGACTTCATGCAATTGGAAAAAAAATCCAACATTTCCATCAGAGACAGCTAACATCCTTGTACAATATGGCATGGATAAGTAAAGGACTGGATATCCCTTTGATGACAAAGGCTGGCTTTTCAAAGCTGGAAAGTGTATATGTAGAATTAGAGAAGGTGCCAGGACTTTGTAGGTAAAGTCCCAGTTCCACTGAAGTTAATGCAGATTCTGCCACTAGACTTCATCACACCAAAATTTCACTCTGTAAGAATCTTTATCCATAAGAGCAACATGAAAGTATAAAGTCTGAAATAGTTGGATGGAATATAATTTAATCTGGCATTCTGCATACATTGCAAATATTGCATCCTGAACTTTGCCTGGTCTTTTTGATTGGAGGATATGTGTGTTCAGTCAGTTTTATGTTGGTGCTGGATGCTTTGCCCTGAGCTTTTAATGCAACCAGCACAGATACAGAAATAAAGCAGCTTTCTCATCTCCTCCTTGCATGGCTTTCAAAGCTTCCTGTCACATTTAGTGCAGTATTTCTCCAGAGAGCACGTGTATCACTTACCATGCAAGTATGGCCTCAGTGGGGTACACAGATCAACCACTGGTGTATGGGCTTGTCACACGTCACCTGTTAAATGCAGGCAACTTTGCTCGAGCTAGCATGGGCTGTGCATTGCTTTGGACACAATTTGTTTGTTGCTGTTGCTATGTAAAGGAACATCCTCAGTTTGGTGCTTTCTTTTTTTGCCAAAACTATCACTTTCTTTGACTGCCAATATGCGGAGAAGTAAGGTAGTTTTAAAAAACTCACTGTTTTTTCCATCAATTTAAAAAAATTCAAGTATTAGCCACCATCAACTCAAGTAAATCTGACATGAGTGCACTTCCCCTCCTTGCAAATTTGCTGAAGCACAAGATAATGTTATCCCCACTGCTCTGCTGAGTCTCGACTGCCTCACTGACTGTGCTGACTTGAGAGAAGAAAACTCCCCTTTCAGAAACAATGGGTTATTCACCAGTAGAAAAAACAAACAGGTATATACTTGCTATTTTTCAGATCCTATGGAGTACTGCATACATCCAAACAAATCTCCAGAATGCCTGAAGAGCCTCAACTTCAAAACAGCCTAAAAAGCCATTAAAGTAAAACCTTCTATGAACAGTCTTCCTGACAAATTATCAAAATCACTCTGACAATGTTTGTGTTTTACGGTCATCTTTGTTCCAGTTTCTACTGCTATCTAATGCACATCGACAATTACAATCACGTGTGTGCTATGAATGGAAATTGTGACAAATAAGGTAGTTTAATGTCAACAGTTTTCTTAATTTAAGTGAACTTACAGAATAAAGACACGTAAAGCAGGAGGAATAGAACTATCTGTATTGACTGCTCTCACGTTTTGCCTTTTTTCAGGTCTTCCTCATCTCTAGAATACAACATATCCATACGCAGTGTCATTTTTATTTCCCAAAAGAAGTACACAAATAATCTCTAATTTTAATTCTTATCATCAGTTCTTCTTGAGTTATAAGAAATATTTATAAGAAAGTAACATTTGCATTTCTCAGCTATTCACTCCTGAAACCAAGACATTTCTAGATCAAAAAGGTTCAAATTTTACATAGAAATCCAAATGAAATCCAATTTTGACCTGTATCTTACAAAACCGGTAAGAAATGCGATTACAAAAAGAGTAATAAACATGGAGAAAAGAGAGATACAGAAGGAACTAAAAGCAGCAAGAATATCTGAGCAATGTCTAACCAAAAAAACTTTAAAACCTTGCCAAGTTTCTATAACACTGCCCAGTACATTCCTCAGTGGCATCTTCTGATGGTCCCACACCCTCAGTAACTGCAGCGAAGTACTGCAGAACGAGACATGCGCATCACTTTAGGCTGGAGGAACAATTACTCATCCCAAGGTTTCTGACGAGAGAGAGAGAAAATCACTGAATAATCCTGTTCATTATTCCCAGACACTGCATCAAGAACACCTGTAGATCCTGGTAATTCAAGCACCAGATTTTTAGGTTGTGTATCAGAGAGATCTGCTGTCAATTTGCTCTGTGAAGCATAGAAGCACAGAAGAGTCAAGGACACTTGTAGGTCAGTATCTCATTATGACGTTTATACTGAAAACATATATTTGAGAAAGTTGCCTCTTAATAAAAAGAAACCTTTATATACTTCAAAAATAGTATCATTTGAACACAGACCTTGAGAGTTGCCTTGAAATGCAAGCAGGTGGGTTTGAACTATAAATTGGAAACCACAGTAACTTAAGGGAGTTCTGGATGGAACTTGGAGGATTTTCTGTAGATCTTTCTTTTTTTTTTACGGCTACAATTGGAAAATGTAGGTGAATATCTATTAGTTATCTGTGCACTGAATTACTTTTGAATTACAATTAGAATGTGCCCTTTATGCTTTTGTATGGTGTAAATAGGAAGCGCAGCCATGAGACAGGCTAAAATCCAAAGCCTTTTAAAGGATTCACAGAAGGCCAAATATTCTAAAGTTGATCTCTCTATTTATACCAGGACTGAAAGCCATTATTTTGATCATTTAGACACATAAAAATCTCCACATAAGAAAGCTATAAAGCCCAAAACCCACACAACTGTTAAGCCACAGTAAATATAATTTGTCCATGATGCCTAAAGCATTTATACTTAGCATCAAACTAGGCTGAAAGAAACATGCTCAGAGGAAAGAAGACAAGGTATCAGTAACATCCCATCAGTGAATACAGGACCAAGGTGAACAGTGCTTCCTTTAATCCCACACTAGACAGAGTGAAATGCTCTTAAAAAGAGAGCATTTTTCTTTGTTAACCTACTTACTCTGCTAATGTAATTTATTTTCCATGGGCAACTAGATGCTTAAAGGCTTAGCCTTTCTAATCCTATTTTCATTTAGTTCACAACAGCACACTGAAGTATTGCAAAACATCTCTGAAGTTGTTTTAATACAAAACCAAAAAAAAGTCAGTACTTCATTGCAAAAGGGTAAAATAGAGTGGAGAAGTGTAGGAGGAATAATCCAACTTACTATCAATGAACAAACAATGGATTACAAACTTGCAGCCAAACAAGAAAAATAGCACAATGAGCAGAAGAGCAAAGTTATTCTACATCTTGGAGACAATATACTTAATGATTTATGCCTGGAGATGGTTTAGAACAGAACTTGCAGATCCATGAACAACAGGAAACAAAACCACTTCTATGCACTGACTTCTTAAACTAACTGAAGTTATGCTACTTCTAATGAAAATTTTAGATTCAAACCCCTGGCTGGGTTATTTTGCATGCTCACAGAGTAGAGCTGCGGAAGTTTATTATCAACCAGAGATACTGAAAGGAGCTATACTTTGAAGCATCTCTATTTACAATTGTCCTAATTTGTATCGTGCACAAGCAGAAATAATGAGTGATTTTTTAAAAAATGTTGATCCTTCTGAATTCTAACATCTAGATTCTGTTCTCATTTTTGCTGTGTTTTCTTTAAATAAGTTATATGTGCAGCAAACTCTACGTAATAATAGAACCTTAGAAGAGACCAATGCTATTTGAGTTCAGCAGGGATAGAAGAAGTGTAACTTCGGCAAGCAGGTACGACACAGGAAACTGGCAGCATATTAATGTAAATACACTAAGAACATTTATGAAATAAGGAAGAGCTATGCAGAAGCAGCACAGAAGTAAGCGGGCTCCCGTCTGTAATAAATAATTCATATTGGGATTTCTAAGTGTGTTACTTCTCTGTACTAAAATGGATCACAAACCAGAGCTCAGGGCAGGAACAGAGGGCAAGCTTACCCTAAAATGCAGATCTATTTTAAGATACAAAACAACACAGATCATAAGGAATACCATTCCTTCAGGAAGCAACGTCCATCAAGGTAAAGCCATTAATACTACCTGGAAACCAGAGACACACAAAACAGAAGATCCATAAATAATACAAAACTTGGCACTGTCACATATGTCACATATGATTTGCAATGATTGAAGGTAATTGATAAAATCAGTTCAAGAACAGAGAGTTTAGGTGAGGGGTAATTAGCATTTTAATTGCATAATTGGGAATTACAAATTACCTGTCTTATGTAAAGAATAACTGAAGAGCTTATATGACATGAGCTGATAATTCATCTTTTTGTCTAAGCTACACAGGTTGGTGAATTTAGAGAATCAGGAATTGCATTTTCCTCACACACACAGACATTCCCTTTTTCTTTTTAAATTTCATAGTTCTTCCTTTTATCTATTCCACATG
Organism: Edolisoma coerulescens; assembly: GCA_013397115.1. Classification (NCBI taxonomy): domain Eukaryota; kingdom Metazoa; phylum Chordata; class Aves; order Passeriformes; family Campephagidae; genus Edolisoma; species Edolisoma coerulescens. The sequence goes on along the minus strand of VWZW01000892.1, from coordinate 60,983 downwards.
AAGAAAATTTTTCCCCATCAATTTGCAAATCTATAATTTTTGAATGATTTTTAAGTCAGAGAACATGACTCTGATACTGCAGTAGTTTAAGATTTCCTGTGGAATGATCTCCCCTTCTCCCGCCTCCCTTACAGACAGACTGACGTAAGTTTTTTCTAACAGGACTGTTGGAGTTTAAATACAATTTTTTTTTCCAGTATGAGGAAAGGGCAAGAGCTTTCAAAGATGTGATTTTAAAGAAATGTATATGGCCACTCTCACTTGATTTGTCTTTCATCTGATTCTACACTGGTGCCGCATCTCTTTGACTCTGAAAATTCATCAATTTATGCTTTTTCACAGAAGTTCAGCTAAGCCATTCCATTACCAATGTTCAAATGCAAACAATGATTATGTAAGCGTATAACCTCCTACTTAGCTGCTGCCTTTCCAGAAGATTGGCAAGACAACGGAACGGGTACCCTAGAGATAGGGCAGTTACCAAGAATGCTCTGTAAATACCACTTTTCAATAAGTCAATCTTTAAATTAACTCTTAAGAAGCCTTTAAAAACATCTTCAGGTATGGTTATCAAATTACTATTTTCCTGAAACTCTTTTAACTCTACTCAGAAAATTCACCTATCATTTGTCAGAATTATTTGATTCATCTGCATATAACCCAGTTGATTGTGGATTCAAATATTATGACTATTAAGCTACTGAAATCTTTAACTATCAATCCTGTTGAAACACAGTTAGTGTTTCAAAGTAATTGAGCTGATAAAGATATTCATAATACAAAGGTTTAAAGTCAAATCTGACAGACTTGCAAGTCAAGGTCTACCTCACCTTCTGGTTTTTGGTAAGCAGAAGCTCAGGGGCAGTTACAGAGAACACAAATAAGGATTACCCACCCACAGGACGGCAGCAGGGCTCCAGCCTGTCCAAGAACCCCATCAGGTAACAGACAGAAAAAGCCTGCCTAGTACAAGGTATGGCCATCACTGGGATCCCAGCTATGGTTAGACCAGCACAGGTAATGAAACCGAGCTGATCCGAATGACCATCCTGCCGCTTGCGCAGCCACAGCGCCTGAGCGCCACAGCAGGGAGAAGGGCACTTCACTCTTCTCCAGCTGGGAGGTTCAGCACCGGCACCAGGAGCACGCAGTGTGAAGGTGGGAATTTGTCCTTCTGTGCTGTGCTAAGCCCACATTCCATGCATTCCTTCCTGCTCCTGCCTCTGCCAGGCTGGCTGTACTAATGCAGCGGGCTCATTCTCCTCTGCTCCTCTACAGCGAGGAGGAGCTATAAACCCTTGAACAGGATTTGTTTTCATCCATTTTCTAGAGAAGAAGGATTTTCAAATAGTTTTCAATCTTTACTAAATACATACATGGAAAATGGATCCCACTGCCGCACTACAAAGCAGTGATCATTAAAAAGAGTCTCTGTTTTAATTCTTCACCAATTCCAAAGACCACTTGGAATCCCATCCATTACTAACAAGGCAGAACGAAGTTCTACACTGGCCTACATTTCATATTTAATTTAATATTATGGAAAGAGATGGCACAAATTTTTCTTAGACTCATTGCTCCATTTCCAGCTCTAATAATTCTAGATCACAACTGGCATATTTTAAATTAAATTTTTTGTAGTTTAAACCTATTTATCAACAGCTAATTAACGAGGTCTAAATCCTTTGATGACAGAATGATTAAACTGCATTTTAGCTAATCCATCTTTAATTAAAATGCTGCCAGCAAACCATTTCTGGATGTGAAAAAAAGCACATTTATAGATGCTCACTCTTTAACTATGCATTATGTAAAGCCAATAATTAGAAGAACTCATGATTTCAATTATATTTTAATTACTGTTACATATAAAACATGCTTTAATAGATGTAATGCAATATATTTTCTTTCTTTACAACCCACTAATCATTCCTATTGGGGTGACAACCAAATAAAAGGAAGTTTAATACATGTGACACTACAGGAATCTTTTTCTAGCTTTGAGCCAATTCTCTCTCCATTTCTTCTTCGCAGCAGAAAGGTACTTAATTATCTCCAAATCTAAACCACAAATGAATCCCTGTAAATCCCTGTTAAAACTCTAAAAGGAGATTACTAGTAACTGACCATAATAAAGAGAAATGCTTTATTCTAAACTCTCCATGTTCCAAGTAGTTGTACATCACTATAAACTGTTTTACAGCTTCACTGCTTGCAGTGATCTGAACGTGACATGAGGAAACCAGTAAGTCTATAGGAGAATCCTGTTTACCCATTATACTGTACTTCACAAATATTAAAAAAGGTATATTATGTTACTTCTTCTGACTCAGACATGTTAAATCGAATTTCCATGTTGATTTCTACTGTTTGGATATATTAATGAAATTGCTGATATTTCAGTTTATTTCAAGTTTTCTCCAAAAATATTTAACATTTAAAACACTGTGATAGTTAAGATGCTTTTATCACAGGCACCTATCATTAAGTCATTGAACATACAAATACCAAAATAACCACAAAACAAGACTTGAGCTGCTGCCTAGTTTGATTTACATAAATCCTATCCTTTAATTTCCATTTCCGTCTATTTCGGCTTATATGCAAGCTCTTGAGGGCAGGGAATATATTTTACTACCTTACAAAGTGCATTGTCCATTTATATTCTGATGAAATTACAAGAACAGCTTAGTATGAAGAGTATATGAGCTGTATCTCCTCAAAAGAACATGTCTGGAAAGGTCATTTGGAATATCTAACTACTCATATCTAACAAGAACAAATGCTGATGTAGCAATGAGCTTTATCAACGTTTATCGAGAACACTCATTACTTTTAAAAAGATTGCAGTAAATCTACCTGGGAGAGAAAACACACCTCAAAACTTACTGTGAATGGTACCTGATTGCTGTTCCCCCAGGAGCCTGGTAGTGCCAACAGAAGTGACAAGCAGACTGTTTCACCTCATACCATCTGTTCCCCCCAACCACATTGCTGGTTTTCCTGTCTCTCATGATGCCTTGGCAGTATGAGACCAAGGACAAATATGTTTAAGGACTGCACATACATTAATATTAAACAAGAAGAAATATTCAAGAAGTATTTTAGCTGTTGGAAGCACTGGGGAAGGACAGTAATAAGGCCAATACCAGAAACAGCATTATGATAGGAGCTAATCAGACATATATTGACAGATTGTCTTACTTTCAATTTAATGCACTGCTTCATTTAAATGCTAATTGTAGTAACTGCTTGTCTTTGAAGACGGCACTTTGGCCAGTAAGTGTTCTGATTTCCTTCTCAGTCTACAGAAACTGCCAGAGCAAGGACACAGCATGTAAATGCCAGCTGTCACCTGAGAAGTGACAAACATCTTCTTGGGAAGATACTTTCTTCAAGGAGGCTCATGCCAGACAATTTTACTTGCCAGAATTCAAAACCCTGCAGCCCTGCCTGGATGTCACATGCTTTCTGGAGTAACACAGTGGATTGCTGCTCCCCCAGCAGAGAACACGCAACTAAGTATAGAAAAGCTGGTAGGGTATTTCAGAATCTTCTAGCAAACTCCACAACACTATCCAAACTTTTCTTAAAATTGCATTTACGCTGTTCCCAGAAGCCTTGAGTAAGATGGTGTGTTTGGCTGGGTCTGCTTCCAGATACTCTATGGTCAAAAAGAAAGTTTTCTTGGCTTGATAAATAACAGATCAGAGATGTCCTTCTCTAATCTTTCTGACCATGTTTCAAGGGTCCTGGTCACATAAAATGAGTGAATGGCTGCCCGTTTACCACAAATTACTTCTTTATGGAAGAATCAATGTTATAGTCTCCTGAATTTCAAACACTTGCTTCTTCAATCCAGTGGAATTACTCTTTTGAGAGCCAAGTCTGAGATAGATGACTCCAAGGATCTACTCTTGGGGCTATGAAATATCTGTTGTAAAAATCTAGAGAGGACTTATAAGTCTTTGCAAAAGACTCTGAGTAAAGAAAACATGCATCAATACTTTAACTTTATATGGCAAAATGTGTCCAGACTAATCTGTTGAGTCTCCAACAATCTTCTGTCCCAATACACCAGGAAGCTAAATTCAAGTCAATCCAATACAACAGACCCAGAAAGTGTTATCAAGAGACACCCCCTTCCATGCTGTCCCTCATGCAGGGAGAGTTTTGCAAAGCTGAACTCATGAGAATAAAACTTTAAAGATACATTAATTTCAACTCCTAAGGAGACAATATGCAACTTGGAAAACAAATACCACTGCAAGACCTGGGGAACAAAATGAAATGCATTCAGGAGAGATGATTCCAACAGCTCTCAAGCTCTTGCAGTCTCAAGAAGAAATCCATAACACTGATCGTGATTCCCTTAGTCCATGTTGCAGAGTACAAATCATCATCTGGGTGAAAGTGAAGGGAAAGTACACCCTCAACAGAACTTTAAACAATTCAAGCTGTCACACAAGGCTTGACAAATCCACTTGCCTGCTTTTAAGTAGCACACAGAAAATTGCTTGACTCGGTGCTCATCAGTTTCTGTAGATCTATTGATCTTATTAGAAAGAATTAAAGCTGTAAGGATTGGAAAGATAGTATTAACCAACTATAAATGAGCCTAACATTTCACTGCATGACTAAAACTCTGAGGGTGTTTCAGTTACTCCACTCATGGCAGAGCCTCCACTAGCAGCAAATAAAATAAGAATTCCAGTCCTTAGCTAAGACCATAATATCTAGAACTGTTAATGAAAGAACTTTTGTCCTGACGCCACATGTCTACTTAAAGATTGGAACTATTTATGTCAAGATGAGAAACTGCATAGCAGAGCCCTGTCTGTGGGGAGGCACAGTCAAGCTCTGGCACCAAAATGACATAATCTGGTCTCTCTATACAGAAGATTTGTTACCCACCAACCCCGGTTCCTTCTCCCTACAGGAAGATGAAGGTACACGGAAAAACAGGGCAACACGCAGCGGCAGCACTTGCAGGACCACGTCTCCCAGGCTTAACCCCACAGAGCCTTCTGTGCTTCCTGCTGACGTTGCTGGACAAGAAATCACATCCCCAAAGATGGTTGAAAACGATCTACACAGTCACACTGCCTTAAAGCATGCCCCACAGTCCAGTGCCACATCCAAGCAGCAGTGGATTGATCGACAGAAATTCTCAACACTTATCTCTTGCCATGTAAATCTCTGCAACAGGAATTTGAGTGGCTCCAACAGGTCATCCGGGATGCCTACATGCCACTAATTCTGCTAGGAATATAAAGTCTAAAACACCTCTTGATTCAGCTGTCAATTATCTTTTCACTAGTACACTCTACCTTTCACCACCTCTGGCAGTGCCTACACGCAGAAGAGGTAAACATCTTTCACTGTATTCAGTAAACTTAGCAGATATAAACAGAAGTATGGGCATTACATGCCATTCCTCACAAAGTCAGAACAGGTGAGATCAGTACTGAAACCCCACTAACAGGCTATGGACACAGTCACTCTTACCATCAGATTTGACAGGTGTCCACAAACACAAGGCAAAAAGATCTGGCTCATGCCCTGAGCACCAGTCAGAGGACCAAGAGCAGGAGGGATGGTAAAAAACCAGGACTGCTGAAGACCATGGAACATCAGGGAGCAGTGAGGGCTGCTGAATTCTCTGAATTCAGGGTAGTTAGGAACTGCCCATTGGTTTGCTCAGACACATGCATTTTAACACTTAACTTCCTAAGTCCTTCCTTTCAAAAGTCTTTGCCAAAACAAGCTGGTTCTCCATTTTAAAAGTGCTGATACTGTAAACAGGTAGAATTCACCATTTCCCTTGTTTATCATTTATATCTTATCCGTGCCCTTCAGCTTCTATTCAATTTCATCTGGCTTCACCATACAGTTACTAAACACGTGGGGCCTTTTGTTTAAGCACCCAAGTAGCCCCCAACAGAACCTGAATGCTCCTTAAAGAATTGTTTGTATTAACTAAAATGGCTATTCTTGGATAATGTGGTGTGTAGGCCCTCATATTTCTCAAGAAATAAGTGTTCCTTCCCATCACTTTCAAAATGGAGCTGACATTAGAAGACATTAGCTGTGACTTTCCACACAGACATCAGGCACAGAAGTAATACAGTCTGAAAAACATTACCTTGGACTAGAGTCACTCCCCCTGAGGTAATTAAGCCTTTGTTCTGATGTATATACAAACATCTCATTAGCTGTTTCTGAGAGCTTACTACACAGAGGACATGTTCAGTTGTTTGCAAACTCTCACAAGTAAATTATTTCCAGATCACAAGAGCAGTACTCTCTAGCTTTCATCTGAATCCTTTCTTCTTAAACTTATGACCTCTTTCTTGTTTATATTTAAAAAATGTTATATTAATAGGCTCAACTGATCAAATGATCCAGATCTTACTGCTCAATTCCCATCACTTTGATAACCTACTAACTTTCAAAGGTCTACACCTACATGATTTATTGAGATATAGAAACTTCTTCTGAGATGTCAATACCACCAGATTTAACATCATCTCCTTTGCAATCCCACTTCTGAAAAAAGAACAAGTGTTAGAAGATGACTCGTTCCTGACAACCACTTCTGTCAGTTAGCCAGGCTTAAATCCCTTGAATGTGTACCTTATTAATATGCTTATACAGCTAATCCTCATGTTGTGTGATAATAAGTCAAATGCACTGCTGAAGGCTAAACACATTACAGCCATGGAATTAACTTTATCAACTTAATGTAAACTAAATAAAAATTTAAATCCTGGTTTTTTTAATAAGATGTCCTTCATAACACTACATTAATTCAAATAATTAAATACTTGTCCTCCACTACTGGAACTTCATATCAGCACTGCCATAGTCGCCAAATAAGCTTTTCTCATCATGAATTCAACCTGGTATCACCCATAACCCCATCTGCACCTACTGGTTGCTCCCTCTCCTCCTGCCCCAGTGTAAATCAGAACCAGATGATCAGCTAAAATTTAAACCATGTTTGAGAATTTCTATATTGAATACACATATGGATAGTAAAATATTTAGGACATAGTAACAGCCAACAACGGTCATTCATTTCCTCATGAAACAAACGTGCAGAGTTTTTCACTTTTAATACTCACTGAAGAAGAAATGGAACTGCTAAATGAGATCTGTTTGCGTCACAGCTTCATTTAATAAAGTTAATAATGAAATTATGTTTATATATATATATATACACTTATATACATACATGCACATGTATACATATATATGTATGCATGTATAAAGCCTGCATTTTTAAAAGGACTACTTATTTAACTACAGATGTCAGGTGACAGGTAATTCCACCAAACAAATTCCTTTTTCGCTCCATTTTTGAGTTCAGTTACTTTTATTTGTCCTCAAGTATTCAGCAGAAACCAGTAACATCAATAAAAAAAAGTCAATTTTGATCTGCCTCATAACATGCAAGAGCTCTAGATAGATTTTCAGTCAGCAGACAGGGTGACTAGAACAGCTATTATTAACAGCTGCTAGACAAAATGGCAGGACCAGAAGACAGCTCCCTAGATTTAGGCCGGATTAAGTGGATACTGTACTCAGACAGACCTTCAAGCACTGTAAATAACTTTAAAACTCTGCATTGTGGCTGTACTCTCTCTGCTGTCAAAATTGGTTAGGTCGCATCATGAGATAGTTTACAGCAAAGTGACAAGGACTTTGCTGAATTGCAAACTGTATATGGCTTATCATAATAAATTAAAATTACTTAATACAGGTACTGGAGCAAAGGTCTACAAGAACGAGTGAGGCAAAGAAGATTGGCACAGAACTAATCAGAAAATCGCTATAGGAGAGGAGAAAATACAGCAGCTTTGCTAGAAAGTTCGCTAGCTTTTAAATAGCATTTTCTGCTTGTCCCCATGCTATCAAATCATTCTTTGGTTTTATGCCATCTGTATTTAAAATAGACTAGTCAAACAGAAGTAACTTAATTGGGCAGATACCCAAGTTCCATTATATATAAATCGCTGGGGGTAAATACCCAGTTTTCATGAGCCAAAGACAGGACATCAGTATTATTCATATTACAAAAGGAATCAAAGCAAGATGTTCCACAGCAGTTCCTGATTCTGTTTAGCAAAAGCACAAGGATCATGCTAGCATTTTTCTTTTTCGCTTTCATTTCTAATGTGTTTGCCAACATCCATCTCAAAAATTAAACCAAAACCCCATAAAATATAGAACAAAAAAGGACTCCAAACCCAAATAACCCAAAACAGCTACTGGTGAAGGGCTCAAATGATCACAGAAATGCTGTCATTTCTTCTTTACCGTTAATATGTTCAGGTCCCCCTTATTGCTCTCCGAAACTCCAGGTTTGTATTCTATAGCATTGCAGCTTTGGAATAGAACAAACGAGAAAATTACTGTTACCTCAAATATTTAATGCTCTTATGCTAATTACCTCCATGAACTTCAAGAGAGACCACTTTATGCAGCATTCTCCTAGTGCCACAACCCTGCTCAGGACCAGAGGCAGGTCCAGTTCTTTTGCAGGTTCTTCCTGCCTTTGCCTCTGAGCCACCCCACACTCACTGCCCCAAACTGGTGCCCTGCGTGCCGAAGCAACAGCGCTCCTCACCAGTTTCTTTACCAGGGTTCTAGGGAGGAAGATGGCACACAGAGTGCAGAGACTTCTGCTGCTCCTTTTCAACAGGGCTCTTCATGCCCGTCTTGCATTATTACTAAGGCTTTTAAATTAAGAATAGCCAAGAAGGTAAGAGGGTCCATTCAGAAAGCATTTAAGTATCTTGGAAATTTAAGCCCATACCCCCAAAATATTATAGACTGATTCCTACTCTATCCAAAAAGATCCAGTTGGCCTTAAATTAGCCTTTAAAACTTGAAATTCTACTGAAAGGTGATATGGAAGAGGAACTAGAGCACTTTTTAAAATTGAAACCAAAGTCTTTCCTCACATTAACAGTAGCTCCTTTGATAATCTAAGCTGAAAGGAATCCAAAATATTTTTCACTCTCTAGTCTTACTTTTAATACCCTGTTAGCTTGGATAAAGAAAATAGATGAATCCATTTCACTTGCAGCTTCTTGTGCACCAGGTGAGCTCGCCAGCCCCCAACACAGCCCAAGCCTGCCTTTGGGAAAACACGGCTGCTCGAGGCTTCTCCAGGTAAGTGAATGGAATTACTTCTACTGCTCTTCATTAGGAAAAATGGGAGAGGAGTAGCTTAGGGATAACATTTAACAATTATGGTTGCTCTCTGGGAAGAATGAAGATCTTTAATTTATCTTTTTGAATTACTAGTAATTGCAGCTGGACAGGGATGCCATTGTTATAATGCACACAGTAAGGAAATAAACTACAGTTCTCCAAAGTATTTTGATTACTTTCCCACCAAAAAAATCAATGCAATACAAGCTCTTCAAACTGCTTTAAGTCATCTTAGCCAAGTTAAGATAAGCATCTTTTTGATCACAGCTAGCCAAAACAAGACCATGATGTACAAAGCTCACCCACAGGAAAAAAAAATTTCTTTGTGCTACTAATTTTATAATACATTTTATCATGTTTCTCTTGAGTGAGTTTTCTACAGAACCTTGCAAAACTCATTTACAAATACTCCCAGCTTTTGGGAGATAATAAAAAAGTTTCACCTATTTACTCCAGTTCCTTCCAGTACCTGCAGCAATTACCACACCGGGGTGAACTGCAGTTTAGAGACTTTCCAGACTCATGTTCCTACTCCCATCACTTACCAGCAATTTAATTTTGTTCTTTTTATATTCACTAACCCGTGTTAAGAATCTTTAAGAGCACATCTACGGCTCCTTTAATTAGTAATTTCCTGAGCTGTATTCTGCTTTTATTTCATCTCTTAACGATTAACAATAACTAAACCCCACCTCATAACAAAAGCAATCTGAAGAGCTCAACAGAAAACTGGAATTTGGGTCTCATACTCCAAAGCAGCACAGCTGTGGAAGCACCTGAGCGGGAAGGAGGCCTGGGGTGGCTTTGGGGCACACTTGAATGTTGCACAGAGGAACGGGAGATCCAGCTGAGGATGGTCATTTACTGTTACAGGTACTGTAGGAAGAACTGGAGCTTCTCTGCCTCCACAGAGACAAGAAATAATGAAAGGAAAAGCATAAGGTGGTCAAACAGACTTGTTAGGCATCTCCCGGCAGAGCTCAGCATGGAAACACATTTTTAAGTTCTGATCCAAGCCTTAGCCCCTGGATACGCTGATCCTTGTCCCAGCTGGCTGAGTTGGCAGTGTCTCAGGCAGCAGCTTTCTTGACTTCAGCTATTAATGAGTGTTTATTATAATTCTAGTTTTCTGTTCTCATATGAGAACTTCTGTGCAAGGCAAGTTCATCCAGCCGCATTAATGAATTACCTGTATTAACAGGATTAAAAACCTGGATTCATACCTCAGGATGTATAGGCTGTGCATTGTCACACTGGCACTTAGTGATGCTTTTTTACAATTCATAGCATCACTAAGGTTGGAAAAGCCCTCCAAGACCTCCAAATCCAACCTGTAATCAATTCCCACCTTGTCCCCAAGCCCAGAGCACTGAGTGCACTCCTTGGATACCTCCAGGGATGGTGACTCCAAACCACCCTGGGCAGCCCCTTCTAATGTCTGACCACCCTTTCCATGGAGAAATTCCTCCTGATGTCCAACCTGAACCTCCCCCTGTGCAGCTTGAGGCCATTTCTTCTTGTTCTGTCTACCCTGTGCTTTGATGCCCCCACACCCACACAACAGCAATCTTTAGCCTTGGACAAAATTGTACATTCAGGCCAACTCATAACTAATTTACTAAGGACTCTCATATGCAACAAATCCTTAAATAGGGAATACCACTGGACTTCACAGAAACGTAATCTGATATAGTCTCCTAGCTGAAAAAAGATAAAGTATACAATATTCTAAGAATTATCTGTTTTTATTCAGAATAAAGATAATTGTATAACCCATTTTATGGCTTCTGAGTTTGCTATCTACAACTCTCAAATTATTACCTCGCTGTGAATCTTTGAATAAAAGGGAGGAATAAACCAACAAAAAAGCCAACAAATAACAAGTTACCAACCTGATGAAATCCTAGTGGCTTCTCAAGCTCTCATAACTAAAATGCTATCCTTTTGCTTCCTATTTTCCACTCTTCTTTCCTAAAACCCCTGATAACATGAGGAATCTGTTTTCATTTTTACAAGTTTTTGATTTACTCTATGTTGGATTTTTGCAGTAACAGTGAGGTCACATAACATTTTTTGTAAATATTTTGTTGTGTAAAGAACATATCTATATTTACTTCTACTTGCTTTTATGTTTAGTAGCCTCATAAGCATTCATCTTCCCTAATCCTTTTGGACTTCTGCACATTTCAACCAAGTCTCCTCAGAATCCTGCGCTCCGACTCAGAGCAGCACTTACTTTCTCTAATCACTCCAAAAATCAAGACCTTTGAATGCAATCATAAATACTGACTTTGATATTGCCTAGACTCCTGTGAGAAAAGATCAGAACTACACACTGAATACACACTAAATCTTTGTGTGCTGCTGAGGCAAACAAATACCCTGCAATATATGATGCCCACCTGCACTTACTGATACTGAAATCTGGGATGTGCTGCTTGGTACTTCTAATTTCAGTGGTCCTCACCACTATGCTGAGGGAACAACCCGGTGTTCCCAGGCTGTACGTGGCACACAGACATCTTTTGCTGCGGATGTGAGACAAACCCTGGGGTTGGAGTGAACTATCGAGGACTGTTCTCCTCCTCACCTCTGCAGGTATGGATGCTTAAGAGTTTAACAGTCCTCTGCCAGCTTTGCATGTAGATCAAGGGGGATAAAAGGGGAATAATGGGTCTTACCAAGAAAAATTTGGAGAAGTTCATGTGTCTTCTCTTCCCAAAACTGTGACTGTAGGATGAGGAATGCAAGAATCTTCAGAGGCTGCTAATAATCCCACAGGGCACTGCTACTCAGTCAGTCTTTGGAGAGAGATGTGATTTATACCTGTAACAACTCCTGGGGCTGCTAAAGTACATATGATGTTCTGTTTCATCAGGGCTTATTTAAAGCAATTTTAAATATTGTACGGAGAGATGTGTGTACACTTACATCCTCTAAAATCTGAAATACGCACAAATAATACTTTAAACATACAGAGTATCTAACCAGAGTACTGAATTCCATTCTTTTGCCCATGCAGCTGGTTTCATTACATAACACCTTTCAGACCTTCCACAATCTACTTTGCCAATGAAGAAAATGTGTTTTGGAGGCTAATTAGTGCTATTTTAAAAAAACCAGTATTCCTTTTGGTATCTTTCCACCTAACTGGTATAAATCCCCATTAACAAAGGCTTTGACAAGCTCCTGTATCTGCAGAAAGCCCTCCTGAATCTCTCAGCACTTTGAACAGAGTTCAAATTCTGTTCAATATTCAACAGAGCTCTGTTCCAAGTACACAGATCTTGAAAACACTTCAGACAACTTCATTTCTTTCAGAATTCAACCATTTGAAACCTACAGGTTTTCAGCTCTTAAGAGGCTTTCAGTTCTCCCTGCAATAAGACATTGTCATTCCTTGATGGTTTTAGAAAGACAAAATATTCTATGGGAAACAAGCTGATATCAGGCTGATAACAAGCAAAATTCTGATCTCTGGTATTTTTAATTTCTACTCTAATCTCTATTTTTTAAAGTTTCTCTACTTTATAAATAATATTTTTACCATTGTCCTTTCACCACTATTTTCTGAACTATCCTCTCCCAGGTTCATTACTGCCTGTTATAATCTGTCCACAACATTTTTATGAAACATATATCCCATATATCTCAAATAGTGGGACAGATACCGTGTCGGGGACTGAAACACGGACTTCGCCGCGTGGGGAATCTGGATCGTTTATTCAAAGGCAACGAGCTGGTTTTAGACACTTCTTCACGACACGGTATTTCCTTGTGGTAATTTTCACTAAGCAACCTATCACTCATTGCCACATCAGCAATGCACTTTCTGAATGTCCTTCTGTGGGGTGATCACTCGCTGTTCACCCCTCTGTCAGCTTCCGGCAGGCTGCTCTCCGCAGGGCTCTGTCCTGTGCCATTTCTTCCCCCAGAGTCTGGCGGAGACAAGCCTTTGTGCTGCCATGGGCTTCTGCAGGCAGGTCTCACAGCCCCCAGCTCAACTCTATCTCGTGTCTTCCCAGAATACTGTAAGACACCTTTCCTTGGTTCACTATATTGAATGTGAGTGAAGAGAGACTAAAAAAGATTTAAGAGATGGGAGGGAGGGAAGGAGGGAGGAGCTTGCTGGCTTGCTCTCTGGTGTAACTTAAACAGCAAAAATGCCAGACAAGTATTTTCAAGCAATTTCAAAGAAACACTAAAAATGAAGTTGGAAGTTTAAATTGATGACTAATCTCACACTGAGTCTGGAAAGTAGAGAAGCTGTATTTTCAGCCATGATTCTTCAGTGTTACATGTTTATGGGAGCCTCACCAGAGCTCTGCTCTCTGCTTCACACTCCCTGTCATCTGGTGGAAACACAATCACAGCCGGCACAGAATTTCCACATCACCTTTCCTATACATCCCATTCAGAAAAAAACCAGCATGCAGCATGCATGTAGAAAAAGCCATACATTGAATTTTGAGCAATGTACACTTAGTCCAGTGTGCAGTATGATTTCACATCTATTTATAGAAGAATATCTTGCAAGACAAGAGTTTGAAGTATTTGTTCAATGAAATGTCATTCCCATCAACCGCACCATTCTTCAAACTGCTACATCAGGACCATTTTTTCACAGCAAGGGGTAGCATGAAAGTCTCAAGGCCAATGTGTTTTTCTGGGTCTTTTGTGTAACATCAAGCCTGTATCAGAAAACAGTAATACAGCTTCCCCCAATTCTTAACAGGTTTCTTTTTTTCTATTATTCCTTAAAGATGTTCCTCAGCACAGACTGAAAGCTTATATTGTTCACACTCAGACCAGTATTACCATGCAGGGTTTGTAAGTGTATCTCAGACGGGCACACTTCCAGGGAGTTTAACAGATACTTTGCTCTTACAATACAAATCAGCAAGACTAGTGGCTTTAAAAAAGTATTCTTGTTAGCAAAATGCTCTGTGAACATTACTTTTATCAAAACCATGGGCCAACTCACCACACAAATAAATTGCAACTTCATAAATTTGTCAAAATTTTATCCCTTAGGAGCAACAAAAGCACTTTCTGCATTGGAAAATATTTCATATTTTGTTTCTACTATGTAAAGCATAATAGGCTACATGATTTGATTTATATTTTGGGGATCCAGTACATCTATAGCTATGTAAAACACAGCACACCAAATATTTCACAGTTTACACTCTGACTTTCAATTATTCCTGACACTGAAATAATGAATTGGTGTAGGCAAGAAAGTACTGGGGGGGGAACAAAAACCAAAACCAAAACCAAAACATGCCACCAACAACACTACCCAGAGGGTGCTGGGCACTGCCCAGGCTCCCCAGGGAATGGGCACAGCCCCGAGGCTGCCAGAGCTCCAGGAGCGTCTGGGCAGCGCTGCCAGGGGTGCCCAGGGTGGGGTTGTTGGGGTGTCTGTGCAGGGCCAGGGGTGGGACTGGGTGACCTTTGTGAGTCCGTTCCAACTCGGACTATTCTGTGATTCTATGAATAAAAAAGAACTGTCTGGTGAATATTGCCAGCCTAAATAATTCCAAAGTAAATCAGGAGCCAGACTGGGGAAACATTAAGAACTAAGACACGAATAAACAATTTAGCTACATAGAGAAATAGTAGCTTTCTAAAACTAGGGTCGGGAAACATTTTAATTCATGCCTATACCATCATTAACATTGAAATTATTATTCCTATGTGAACTAAGAAAGACTATTTTACTATGCATAAAATATAATCAATTCATTTGAAATATGAAGAGGAAATAAAACTACACAGATTGCTGCTATGAATGAAAACCCTACCTCACTTCACCAGTTACCAGTTTTGGAAATGAAGATCTTATGTGCAAGTTAGTAGCCATTTTTTAAAAAAATTGCACACAAATCCTTGCTTAAAGTCCCTATAGAAGTCTGTCATGTGCAATAAAAACCCCTGACATTATTTGCATGTCAACATAGGAACATTGACAGCAATCTGCGCACAACGTGAGTCACACCTGTACATCTGAACATTTTTTTTCATTTTTCAGATGATAAAAACACAAGTTTTCTTGTGTTTCTTTTTAAATTGTAAATAAATTGTCCTGAGTAGTAGAAACAATTGCTTCAATACACATATTAAAACTTAAAGATCAGCTTTGTTATATATGTTGAGGTTTTACTAATGTACCAAAAAAACCCTCCTGTGCATGCGAACAGCAAACCCCCGGGTCCCCAAACAATAGCACTGCCCACCCTGCCATAAAAATGACAAACTACATCCCCAGCTGCAGTACACCCAAACTCTGTAACAGATTAGATTTAAAACTGAGCAATGCACCAAGGCAGCTATTAGTCTCTCAACTCAAGTGTCAACATCAAACAAATTAATGGCTGAGCAGTCTCAGCCAAATGGTGTCTTGACAATTACAAACTGCAATTCTAAATCCAAATTCCAGTGCAATATTACTGAATAAGTTTTCTTAACTGTAGTGATTTGCTTGAATAAAAAAAATACTGCCAAATGTGGTTCTGCAAGTTATCACATCCACTTCACCATCCAGTTCTGTAAAGAAAGACACATACTGGAGATGAAAGAAGACATCAGAGCAGGAATTTGATATACAAGAGCTGGAAGTTACAACACACATGCAACCCCTGTCAAATTCCTCCAACTACACCCATCTACACATAATCTACAGCTAAGATGAAACTGAATATTCTCCAAGAACCAGCATGATGTGAACTGTATCTCAGCTTGAAACTACAAAGGAATTGGCAAATAGTTGAGATTTTTGCACACTATCATCCATTTTCAGCACACACTCTTGGAATTAGGGAAGACAAGTAAGCAGACAGTAGCAACTAATTGTATGGCCCTTTCCTTTTCCTTAGAGATCTATTTTTTCTCTTCAAAGCTTTATAGATTGATTGCAAAGCTGTGCTTTAAATCAAAAGGAAGCCACTACTCATTACCTAGTTAGAATTTTCTGGGCTCTTTACTCTGAAGCTATTTCTCTGCTGTGTGATCCAAAGGCCACTGGCAATGTCTACGAGTGCACTACTGCCATGGCAGCTGAGACACATTTTTTCCCAGATCCATTTTCAACAGTTTGATGAATTTCTACCTGCTTCCAGTTCTAAAGAGAACCACCAAGGCATATGATTCATGGATTCAAAATACTTGTTCAGATTGCACAAAGAAGAAAAATAAAAAGTAGCCTAAGAGTGACTCAGAGTAAAAGAAAGTGCATGGTCTACCAGTGTAGGCCAACATGCCCAGCTGTGATTATCTACACTCCACATGAAAAATATGGGAAGTAATGCCTTCTTCTTCTTCAAGAAAAAGAAAATTTAAAAGTACTGTTGCCACTGTAAAAGTTATGCCTCAGCAAGAAAAAATACATTAAAGGACACAAGCATCCTGCTCATCCATATCAGCTTCCAACTGTCATTCTGATGTATGAAAGATGGCAGAGAAAGTTTTATTTTTGGGGGTTTTTTATCTCTGAAATAGACCAAGCCTCTTCTTTCTACTGCTGCTGGAGGACACTACTGAAACAATGCACTTCCATTTTCCAGTCCTTCAACAAGCAACACTGCACTCAGTCCTTCACTCATGTTCTTTCTAGATAAAAGTGAATACTTTAAGCCATGATTTCATCACTGCCAGCTTTGCCCTGTGACTCTTGTTTTAGTACAGTGAACACAGCTCCAAATGACAGGTCTCTGGCAGCAACCCAGCCTTGACTGCCCAAGCCCTAGCAACTACAGGAGGCACCTGAAGGAGTACGGGTGTATCTTGGGATCTGGGGACCTGTGCTGGGAGCGATGCTGGATGCTAGCAGAGGGCTAATGAGCCCGGGTGGAAGCAGTGCAGGACAACAAATGGCACCTGATAATAATCTGGCATTTATCTGGAGTGACAATGGTGACATCTGATTTGCCATGATTTGTAGTTGGATGCCAGGAACCCTACACCCCATTCAGGTGTGGAGGATTTAGGCAAAGTCACCAGCAGACAGTCAAGATGAACACGGTGCAAAGTGCTGGCTGGCAGGGGGAACCCTGTGCTTGAGCTGGTCCCGCTGGCACCCCACACTCCCCACTCAGCCCCTCTGACCACAGCCAAGTGACCTGGCCAGCACAAACTTGTAACAGGCAGCCTCTGTCTCATGCAGTCTCAAGTGAAATCCTTGAGCAGTCTTTTCCTACACATGCTTGATTTTTCCAAGCTGTCTTCAGAGCATCAAAGCAGTGGCAAAGGGCATAACCCTGCCCCTCCTCTGTCACTGAGCAGGAGGGGAAAGTGGAGCAAGATTAAATGTATAGACTGACCCCTGAAGGAATGAATACACGTGGCAAACAACAAAGTAATTTAGCTAAAAATAACCCACAGGGATCATGCCCACAGATGCAGGTGCAGCCAGGGGGCCTGCAGAGGAGCAGTACATTCTATGTAGATCAAGTGGGGTAACATGCAGGAGGTCACAGAGCTCCACCTGACATATGGCCATGTCGCCTGGGCTACAGAATAGGGTTCATAAAAGGAGAGCAGTGCATTTCCCCCTATTTTGGAAGAGATTTTTCAATGCTTGTCACAATAATCTGAAATAACATTCTGAACTGCTGAAAGACCTCACAAAAACTTTTAAAATTACTTATGCGTTCTAAGCAAAACTGAACCAAAACCTAACATAACTTCTAGAAAAAAAAAAATTAATAAATTTCACTGGAAGTTTTACATAATAACTAAAAGATATCACTTGTGTCTACCCACACAAATGAATCTGCAGCCTTTAGAAAGTAAAAAACTTACTGATTTTTACTTGCAAGGTCCTCTCTTCATGTCTCAAAACCAGAAGTTCTTCACTTAATGTTGCCTGAGACTATTGAGTATCATCAACATTTTATATCTGGAAAAGTACCAAACGATGTGATAAATACAAATCACTAACTGAGAAAAAAAAAAAAGTAAAGGTGACTCATCCTGTCCCAGGGTTGGTATATTTGGGACCCATTTGTCTTTATGTCTCACTGCAGTATTATGGTGAGTGAATGGTGTTTCTGACTCAAACTTCAGCCACAAGGCTGCACAACATTCCTCTCAGCATCTCACAACTAGCGTCACTTTGCAAAAGTCTTTGAATACATGATGCAAGTTCTATCCATTTTATCAAAGTTTTGTCACGGTTAATGACCCAACTGTATCCAGCCCCAAAGAACACACATGAGAAAATAGGGAAGGGGCAGGAAATCTGCTGGGTTTGGATCTGTTACTTAGGTATTAGAAAAATATTATTTTAATTTCTGCTAGGAATAATGCACACGCTTTGATTTGGTAAGTCTTAAACAAACGCCAGAATTAAGGAAGCAGAAGTGCACACCCACATTGCACCTCCTCCAAGGGATGTGGGTTTCCCCGAAGGCAAGATCAGCTCCCACTCCCCACCGGTTCCGCAGAGCTGCGGCTGAGGATGAACACGCAGCTCCTGCTCACCGAAACATGTCCCTGGGCTGCAGCTGAGAATCAGATCCAGCCGTGTTCCTAAGCAACCCCACACCCCCTCCACACTCTCTCCCTGCTGCCACCGCTAGACAAGAGGTTTTAATCATCAATTCACTCTGCATCCAATGTGCACGAACCCCATCAGGAGAGGCTTGGGCACAGTACTGCATTAAGCAGCATTAGGCAGCTTCAGCCCCAATTTTGTCTTCACCAAGGCATGCAGACTGCAACTAAAAGACAGCACTTTTACCTTTCAGTTGTTTATAAAGAAAAGCTTTTTTAAAAATCCTGACTCAAACATAAAATAATGCAAATACAAGCTAAAAATTTTTATTCTTGCCAGCAGGTATGAAAACATTCTGTTAGAGGTACTGAGGGTTAAACTTTTTTTTGACATTTATAATATTCAGTGCTGGAAAAAAAATCTCAGCAAAGAATAATTGCTCCCACAGGGACCAATCCATGGGTCACAGTTTTTTGTGCTTGATGGCAACAGAGCCTTGAATGAGATTTTCTATAAAACCCAGATTTAAGCTTGCAGCATAATCACAATGTTTGCCCTAGCTTTAGAAGCCAAGCTAAAGCACCACTTCTACAGTGTAATTATTCTACATATGTTCCAAAAACCCATGGGGAAATGTTATTATTCAGAAGAATAAATAGGGTAAAAATAAATGGTTTTTAATTTTAGCCAATTTTTAAACTCCTTATGAATTTTTATTTTTCTTATGCAAGTTTAAGTCCAAGGGAGAAAGGATTTGCCTTGAAGAAATAATTAAACTTTCATCTTCAGTTACGCTTCTTAGCAAATACACAGCCACCCACATAGCATACAACGCCTAAGTGCTGTTCAGTGACAGAGTGCCAACATAAGCACTAATGCCTCATAATCTTCCTTTCAGTTTCAAATTGAATATTTGAAGTTTGAACTTGTGTTCAACAATCCAGAGCAAGCAGAAATGCAGTAAGGGCTTAGGTTAAAAGGGCCTTGGTGTCCTGGCATAGAACTTAAATTTGCCCTCAATAGATTTTTGAATACTTGAACTGTTCTGAGAGGAAAAGGCAGTAATGTGTCATTTGGGATATGCAAACCTACTACCTTAAGGATAATAAAAGATTATAACACTCAATTTATGATGACAATGTCTCAACCAAATTTAGTCAGGTGCAGAAGTCAGAATTTTTAAGGGAAGGGAAGCTGAGGAAGCAGGTTCAGGAAGATCCAGACACACTTTGCAACTAAGTCTACCATGACACCTTCTCCAATTCCTGGGAACATTTCAACATTCCTTTCTTTATGCAGGGACCAAACAAATGACCACATAGGTGCTCTGTAGGCAGGTCAAAAACTCTGCACATCCCCTCACTGGTAAACACCTTGTGTCCTGTTCATAGGGTCCCCCAATCCATTCATTGGCCTCAAGGCACACTCCTCTGGACAAGTGCTGCTCCTTTTGCCTGGAGCTCAGGCTGCTTTCCAGCACCTGAGCTGGCTGAAGGAAAGGGCAGAAAGACCAATCACCAACAGTGGAAATTAGAGGTTAATGCAGACTGAGGGACTGAAATAGGAATAATTTTCAACTGTTATTCAAATCAAGCTCCAAGGGCCTATCATAGATGATAAAATCACTATATTGATCCCAAGTATTAGAGCCAATATGAACACGAAGCACAAAGTAAAACAGAAAACTACCAGAAAGAAGTTACACCATCGACCCAAGAACTCCTTCAAGTAACAGAGGCCTCCTTGCCCCACCAGCCCCAAATAACCAACAAGCTCACCTGATCCAAAAAAATTCTAGACCCCCTTAGAGGTCTTATGGACACAAGTCTCTGATCTGCAGCAGAAACAGCACTGGCCAGAACCTTCCTCTATTTAATGGTTTCTTGTCATATGATACCCACTTCCTTCTCACAAAGACAGAATTACTGATGAAAAGCAGATGACTCCTCCCTCAACATAAACATCTCAGAAATCTCTCCAAATCTTGCAGGATTGGGAAGCCAATTCCTGAATGCTGTTATGATTTCCAACCAAAACAACATATTAGTAACAGACATGTTCTTCTTCTCTTCCTTCAAACACACAATAAAGAAAAAAAACCAAAAACTGAAGAGCTGACCCAATGTAACATATTACATCCAGCATCAAACCTCCCATTACAGAGCAAATCTAGAGGTTACACAGGCAAAAGGCTATTAATAAATCGTATGTAACATCCTAAACTTCACACAGTCCTAACACTTAAGCTTACAGTTACACTGTGCACCCAAACAACTCCACACAATTTTTGCAAATTATCTGCTAGCCAGAGACAGAAGAATGCTCGCCCATCTCTGCCACTCAGTACTGACCAAGAGGACATAGCGGGCTCATTCTAAAATAAGAAAGAGCAGAAATCCAGTCCAATACTCCTGAAGGATATGGCACTTTACAAGAGGTTTGTACCAAGGGAGAAGTGAGAGCAACTGGACCTTACACTAACGGATTAATTTGTGCACCCTTCACATATCGCATTAGTTCTTTTAAATATACAGGTTTCAATAGATGAATTGGGAGACTCAGAGTCAGTAGTCAGCAGAGCTCTTTGTGGCTCTCATGTGCCAAGACTGCCTGAGGGTTCAATTTGATTTTAGCAGAAACATCACCTCTGCTGTCAAATGTCATTCAGATTCTTCTCCAGTCCTAGCATTTTCCATCTCTTCTGCCTGCCTACCAGAGGAGGTGTCTTGCCAGTCCTGTTACTTGTGAACAAAGGATGAGTGGTGGATGAGTCATAGTGACCATCTTGGGCAGAATGACCACAAAATGTTAGCATTTTCTGTACTGGGTGAAGTCAGGAAGGACACCAGCAGAATTTCCACCCTGGATTTACAGCAGGCAGACTGGCCTGTTTAGGACATTGATTGACAGAGTCCTTTGGGAGTCAGTCCTGAAGGACAAAGGAGTCCAGAAGGCTGGATATGCTTTAAAAAGGAACTGTTAAATATTCAGGAGCAGGCTCTCTCCATGTGTAGGAACACAAGTCGCTGGGGAGAAAGACCAGCCTAGGTAAACAGAGAACTTAGGCTGGAGATTAGGAAAAAAAAGAAAATCTAACATTTCTGGAAGAGGTGTCAGGTAACTTGGAGGACTACAAGGATGACACAGGGTCATGTAGGGAAAGATCAGATGAGTTAAAGCCCAACTAGAACTTGATTTGACTGCTACAGTCAAAGACAACAAAAAAGTTTCTATAAAAACCTAGGCAGCAAAAGGAGAGTCAAGAGTGTCTCCATCATTTGTTGAATGCAAGAGGGTAGTGCAGTGACAGGGGATGAGGAAAAGGCAGAGGTACTTAATGCCTTCTTTGCCTCGGTCTTCAATATCAGGACAAGTTGTCCTCAGGATAGCCAGCTCCTAGAGCTGGAAGTTGGTGATGGGGAGATGAGTGAAGCCCCCATAATCCAGAAGGAGGTGGTTAGTGACCTGCCCTATCAATTAGATACTCACAAGTCTATGGCCCTGATGGGATCCACCCCAGAGTGGCAAAAGAACTGGCCAAACCACTCTCCAACCTCTACCAGCAGTCCTGGCCAACTGGAGAAGTTCCAGCTGACTAGAAATCAGCAAACGTAACACCCATCTACAAGAAGGGTTGGAAGGCTGATCTGGGGAGCTCCAGACCAGGCAGCCTGACCTCAGTTCTGGGCAAAGTTATGGAGCATATCATCCTGAGTGCCATCACACGGCATTGCGGGACAACCAGGGGATCAAGCCCAGCCAACATGGATTTATAAAAGGCAGATCCTGCTTGATCAACCTGCTTGATCTTCTTCTATGACAAAGTGACCACTTAGCAGATGAGGGGAGGGCTGTGGATGTGTCTATCTAGACTGCAGTAAAGCATTTGACACTATCTCGCACAGCATTCTCCTGGAGAAACTGGCTGCTTGTGGCTTAGATGGGTGGGCTCTGATGGGTAAAAAAGTGGCTGACAGCCAGGCCCAGAGAGCTGTGGTGAATGAAGCTAAACCCAGCTGGGGCCAGTTACTAGTGGTGTTCCTCCGGGCTCAGTTTTGGGGCTGGTCCTGTTTAACATCTTTATTGATGATCTGGATGTGGGGATTGAGAGCACCCTCAGTAAATCTGCAGACACCCGGTTGGGTGGGAGTGTGGATCTGCTGGAGGACGGGAAGGCTCTGCAGTGAGACTTGGACAGACTTGAACAATGGGCCAAGGACAATGGCATGAGGTTCCACAAGGCCAAGTGCCATGTCCTGCACTTGGGTTGCAGCAAATCCCTGCAGCTCCAGGCTGGGGCAGGAGTGGCTCGAGAGCTGTTCAGCAGAGAGGGACCTGGGGGTACTCGTTGACAGCTGGGTCAGTATGAGCCAGAGTGTGCCCAAGTGGGCAACAGACCAATGGCCCCTGGCCTGTATCAGCACCAGTGGGGGCAGCAGGAGCAGGGCAGGGCCTGTCCCTCTGTGCTGGGCACTGGTGAGCCACACCTCGCGTGCTGTGCCCAGCTCTGGGCCCCTCATTTGAAAAAGGACATTGAGGGGCTGGAGTGTGTCCAGAGAAGGGCAGCAGGGCTCATGAATGGTCTAGAAAACATGCTCCATGAGGAGTAGATGAGGGAGCTGGGTTTGTTTAGTCTGGAGAAGAGAAGGCTCAGATCTCACTCTCTCCAACTCCCTGACAGGAGGGTGCAGTGAGCTGAGGCTGATCTCTTCTGCCGTGCTCACAGTGAGAGGACAAGAGGAAATGGCCTCAAGCTGAGACAGGAGACACTCAGCTTAAGTATCAGAAAAGTATTTTTCACTGTTACAATAGACATTAGAAATGCTGCTTAATAAGCTGTAAGGTGTCACTTGCACACTATGATGATGAGGATGCTCTAAGAACAAACTTGGAAAAGAATTTATGCAGCGGGCATGCCAGCAGCAAGCTGCTCTTTCTCTTTTCATGTGTGTAAAATAGGTTTAATTTTCAGGTCAGTGTGTGATATCATGACATTAATGGTCAGTCGGTATTCTACCCATTTCCTTCAAGTTGAGCTTCTGGTCTCTGATCATGATCATGAGCAATTCTGTTTATCAAAAGATGGCCAACAAACACAAAGTTTTCCGCTCTCTGCTTTATCAGTAATTAACAAAAATTATTGAGGTAAAGTTTACAATGCAGATAAAGCCTCACACATGGTAGAATCTTTACTTTTGACTTGTCTGAACAAGCATGAACAAAATCCACATCAAAAAATAATTTCAGCCTGCTGTCTTTTACAGTGACTTTCATTTCACATATCTCCAATCTTAGCTTGTCATTAGCAATGTTAATTAGTTCACTACCTCACTGCCACACTAGAGGCAGTAAAAACTGAGATCATTGCCAATTTGAGAAGAAAGCTTGTTCTTCCTCTAATATAGTAATAGTCGCTGCAGTGACTAATAGTAATAGTCACCATAGAAAACATCCATAGAATTTAATGCTTGCAAATTTCAATCAGTTACAAAATTAGAATAAAAATTGCTACTTCTTTTTAATTTCCAAAAAGATAACCAAAGGGTAATTATGAATTATCACATTTACTATATTACTAACCCTGTGAGGACATACAGTGACACAGCATTCCAAGTTGGGTTATCCCTTGCTATGCCACGAGCCAAGTTCTGTTTGCACACACGTGGTTTACATCCTGCCATAGCTCTCTTTCTGAAGGGAACCATTTTCCAGTACAAGCATGGTAATTGTTCTTTGGTATCTCTGGGATGAGGCTTATTTTAAATCTATCACATGGTCCAATTTCACAGGTTTTTTGTAGAAGGTAAAACCCAATTACGTGGAATTTCAATCACAAGTCACGAGAGTGGCCTGTGCAATTAAACAGTACTCTTGCACCAGGAGGTGACTGAAAGACAGGACATCTGGGCTTCTCCCTGGACCTCCTGCAAAGGGAAAATGCTGAGAGGTTACTGGGGATATACTAAAACTGCTCTGCTCCCTCCCACCAGCTAATGGAGTCCATCACCAACTACCATGAACACACTGACCAGCAGTTCAGGTAAAATGGGTCTCCAAGGATGCAGTGCCCCAAGAAGTTTCTAATTCCCACATTTCTCCGCTCAGCTGGGCAGAAGGGGGAGAGCAGGTCAACTGGAAGTGAGTATATGTTTGCCAGGGCTGGGGCAGCTGAAACCTCTCCAGTGGATTTACATCTCCTAGAGCAGATGAGGCGCTGAGACAGGAGGTAATCCTCTCCCCCATTTCTGCTGAGTCGAGTGTGCACACATTTGCAATTGTGCCTCTGTATGTCACAGAAGAGAAACAATGCTCAGGGGTTTTCTAAGGCAATTTTAAAATTTAGACTTATTTAAAGACTATTTACAACCTTACTTCAGCTGGATTAGGAAATGAGTGGTGACAGCCTAATTTAAAACATCAAAGGACCAGCCGTACGTAGGAAAGGTAGGCAGGAGGGGAAGGCTGCAGAAGTGTCTCTCTGAATCCAGTTGCTCTTCCAGGCAAACACATTATATCTGATTTCCCTCTGGGAAATTCAGCAGCTCACTCAAACGAAGCAATTAGCAGGTACCCAGCATTTGCTGTCAGAGCTGTCAGCACTAAGCTGCCTACCTGGCCCTGGACACTGTAGGTCATTTCGTATCACCATTTTTAGGAAGTCTTGGATGACCCCTGCTGCCCCTAACAGGGGCACAGGTACAAAACCACTGGCTCAGCTACTCCTTCCCTGCCAGCCCCAGTGTATCCATGCTGAACAGAAGCTCCTGGGTAGCTGTGCAGTGAGGATTTCTTGCTAAAAACAGAGATTGTGGCTGATCCACTTCTTCCTTCAATCCTTGTGCTAGAACTAGATACACAGACAATAATACCAGGTACAGGATCATTTTACACCAAACCACCATCCAGACAGCAGGCAGACTCCCGTCCTACCACACAGACCTGCAGAAACAAAGGAAAAACTAGTGGATTGCATTGGGGTTTCTAAAATGCTGAAAAAGGTCACCTTCCACCTCTGTTTTTCATATATTTTAAAGTTTTAAAACTAACCTTTTGATAGCAGCACCCTACATTTAAAAACACATCACCTCTAATTGCAAGGCAGTTTGGGAAATAAGGCAGACAAGCCATTTCCTGGCTACACAACACTAACTGTTAAAAAAAAAGAAGGAAAAGAAAGAGACATAAAATACGTACCAGTAGCTGAGCAGACTGACATGCTGCTTGAGACTAACGGAGTCCTGGTCTCTTGGTTAATAAAAATACACAAATACCAGTGAGGGTCATGACACAATTCAGCACTATTCCCTTGCCAAAAAGCAACTGTGGAAGATTCACCTGTATATTTTTGTCAGCTGCAGTGGGTATTCTTATTTACTATCTATGCACACTTAGGTGAAGGACTTACGAAGGTTATAATTAAGCTGAAATTCTATCCAGCCTCAAGAAAAAAACAAATATTTTTGAGGATCATTTGCTGCAGAAGTCAGCAACTTTTTCGAAAACATTCAAAGAGCAAAATCATCAGGAAATGGTAAGTGGCAAATACTGATTAGCTAAAATAATCAGCATTTCACTAAAAGGAAATACTCAAAGGAAAACAAAATTCTTCTGGCTATTTTCTCTTTTTTAGTGAAATAACATGTATGTTTTATTTTGTTCCACTGGAGCAGATGAGAGAGAGAAAACTGAAAGATGAGAGCCATAATCTGTGAGAGCGCTCTCAGACTTCCACAGATAGTGAAATTTAACACTGACAGATATAACAGCAACTCATCTCAGAGCCCAAGCTCTGCTCTGGAATCAGGGACAGCACTGAAAAGAATAGGGATAAAGAACTTTTATCAGCCTCAGCTGGTAAGAGAGGCAAGGTGTAAAAATAGTCCATAAGCATTGTAAACCAACAAGGAAAAACCTCTGTAACTGCTTTCTTGCCATTTTATTCTTCAAATTATTGCTGCTGTAGCAGAGTGGAGTTCATGTTTAGTATTAACTGCTACAAAATCCCCACAATTATTTCCCCTCACAACGAAGAATTTTTTCCGAATATCCCATCTAGCCCTGGCCTCTGTCAGTTTGAAGCCATTGCCCCGGTCTTGTCACTCCATGTCCTTGTAAATAGTCTCTCTCCATCTTTCTGGTAGCTCATTTGAGGCACTGGAAGGCCACACTGAGGCCACCCTGAAGCTTCTCCTCTCCAGGCTGGGCAATCGCAGCTCTCGCAGCCTTTCCTGCCAGCAGAGCTGCTCCATCCCTCTGCTCATCCTGGTGCCTCCTCTGGGCTCTCTGCAGCAGCCCCAGCTCCTTCCCGTGCTGGGCCAGGGCTGGGGCAGCTCTGCAGGTGGGGTCTCACCTGAGTGGGGCAGAGGGGCAGAATCCCCCCTCCCCTGCTGCCCATGCTGTCTGCTCTGTACACTGGCCACTGCCCCCTGTACACTGGCCACTGTCTCCTGTACACTGGCCAGTGCTCCCTCTACACTAGCCAATGTCCCCTGTACACTAGGCACTGCTCCTCTGTTTTAAAACACTCCACTCTACAGGATCAGGACCCAGGTTTTGGGTACTGGAATCACAGTTACTTGCACGGTAACCCCAAGGTGCTCCTGTGCTCAGCAGCAGCAGCAGAAGTTTCAGAGACAGTCACATAATCCAGGGAGGAGTCGGACAAGGGAACGTTTAGGCCTGGTTTAGTGCTGCCTGGCATCATCAAGGCAGTGATAAATACATCATCATTTAATGAACCTAGGACTGTGCACACACTCCTCTCAAAGTGATACCAAAAGGGTTAATTCAATTTTTACTGTGCCTGTGAAGCTTTTAGCAAAGAAACAAGGCATGCAAAAGCTGCTTCCAGCAAGGACAGCTGGAAGATAAGAAAACATCTGACTCAAGAATGCCATGATAGACAAAACAAAGGACTGAATCTCTGTGAACATGGGGTGGGATTTATGGTAATGAGTAAATTTTAATACGCATGTAGCAACTGTATATAAGTAACACTCTTACAGAATCACGTGTCCGTGTTAGGTTAAGATCTCCTGCATGAACCTCAGGCCTGAATAAATGATGCCCTCTTTAACATAACTTGAGTGCTGGAGAGTCTTATTCTGATATTTCAGACATTTGGTAACAACAGCACCTTCAGTGCTATTAGGAAGAGGATAAACACCCACAAAAATGGGCAACACATACAACAGCTGTGTGTCCAGAATTCGTGATGCAGGAAGTCACTCACCTGCTGTTACAGCATACACTTTCACATCATTCCCCAATCAAACTGACAATTCCAAGTAGCCACGCCAATCTTAAAAATGTTCTTTTTAATAAAAAGGGAACAAATGAGGAAATGCACAGAAGATTCCACACTTCATTTGGTAAACAGCACACAGATGAAATCTAGAAATTGATAAACATTGATCTAGAGAAGTTATCTCCAGGCCTTTAGAGCACTCTGAAACAGATGACTGTAGGTCCCAATTAGTACTTTTGGTGTGTTTATATATACACACAAAACATTTTTGTCTATATAGGCACACTTGAACAACTTCACTGAAATTACAGATTTTATTCACACACTTCTCAAGCTGAAGAGATTTATTTTACCATTTTGCTATATTTTTAACAATATATTCACTACAGAGTCGTTTCATAATTAAAAGCCTTTAATTAAAGAAGATTAATTAAACATGAGATAAGCACAAATACTAAACAAACTGCTTCAGAGAAAACCCAGAACGTGACCTACCAAAATGACTTTATATGCAATTACACATGCTGTGAATTACTGTTTGTAGATAATTGCCTTGGCTGTCTCCTTAAAGTCAACCGACCACACATTAAACTTAAATAATATCAAACCAAAAAAGAAGTCAGGGCTGATCTGAGTTGCAGTTAAATGCATTTATTTTTTATATATCTCAGCATTAACACATTACTGGCTCAAAATCATTTACCAGTGTTTAACCAAATAGACAAAGAAAAGGCAACACTTAGGTCCTACATCCAGTAACAGAAAATTTTAATTGCTTTTAGGATCTCTGCCATTATTCTTCCTAGCAGACAGAAGAATAGCAGACAGGATTTACATTTCTAGGGCCCTTTTTCCCTAAAGGAATGGGTGCAGGGATGAATTCCACGAGTAAAAGAAACTGAAGTTCTAATTATAGTCTCCAAGGCAGACTCAGTAGAGCAGTCTGCCAAGACCTCTTTCATTAGCTAAATAACTTCAACCTCTTTCAAGAAGTGTAATCTATCAAGATGTATGGAAGAACAGAAGGCAATTTTAAATAGGTGTAATAGCTGCTTAATTTACTTTTTTCAATTGAAAGACACAAATAATCTTTTCAAAAGGTTGATGTGTATGGAAAGAGCTAGCCAGGAAGAATGAAAGTCCTGGAGAAAAAAGGTAATATACCTTGTAGACTTACAGAAGAGTGTTTATATACATATTTGTTGTATGACATTTAAATCAAACTGCCAGCATCATGACATTTAAAAGCACCAGGGAACAAATTCTGCTCTATGGGAATTTTTGATTGCTAATGACTTCCAGAGCCAAAATTTCACTATCAGCATGTATAGCATGGCCAGTAAGTAAAATGAACACAAAGTTCATAAATAAAGACAGAATGTAAACAATATATATTTTTTCCTTTACCTGGTGGTATATGTAAATGCAATTTGAAGCACTGACAAATTATAGGCATGAGCCTATAGTATCTGCAGAAATTTAAACTGCTTAACTGTAACATTAGTTTCTCCATATTGCATGTGTTCTACGGGCTTTATTTGTCTTTTGAGCTACCTTGAAATCCTGATGACAAATATTGTCGTCTCTTTATTCCCTTCCCTGGGTGCTGCTCTAGCCTGCTTACAAGCCTTTGAAAAATTACTGCCAAGAAACAACAGTAACTGACATATGACTGCTATTTTCTATTTCTTCATTAAGCAAATACTTTGAAAATTGAAAATACCGTGTACAAACTAAAAATACATGGCCTTGATGATCAAAACCATACTTTATAAGATAAATGCTGATGATCTAATGTAAATATTGATTCAAGAGAGGATGCAATGTTTTCCTTAGATCCAGACACATCATTACTGTATCAGTTAGGACCAGCCAAACCCCTCATGGACGCCTGTACAGCTCGTTCTTTTCAACATAAGAGATTTCTGCTGCTTTCTCACTGACTTCTCAGCAGCTGTAGAACACTGACTACATGTGTGAGCTGAGCTCCTTGTACAGGCTAAGTACAGGTACTGCTGGCTTGTAATTGCAGGCAAAATGTAATTGAACACAGCCTTTCATAAGACTCTTAAACACCCACACATGCAGTGTTCTAAGCATAACCAGACTAAAGGCAATGTTTAGCCATAAACACCATTTTACTGGATGGCTTCAAACAATGAAAACAGCTATTTCATAAACCTTCTGTAAATTACTGTAACTCCAGGAAGAGATGTATGCTACACTTAACCAAAAAATAATCACCCCTCATCAAATACATGTTTGAAACAGATGAAGTACCACCTCAGAATAACAAAATAATGCTTACAATGGCCTTGAAACAGCAATGAGCTCTCAGTCTCAACTGAATCCATGCTACTGCATTGCCTCAGCTATTGCTTTTCCCCCTACCACAGAGATATTCTCTTTTTTATTACATTTACTGTAAGAACTCTTACCTCTCCATCTCGTATTCTTTCATTCCTACTTTTACGGCCTTCATTACCTGGAAGATACAAATTAGCATGGGACCATCATAGCAGGAGGGAATCTCATATTTATAAATTTATGACTTATGACTATCTCCAGAGAAACCTATATTACAAAAATATCATCTGTACTTCATTTAAATTTACATCAGTAGATGCGTTTTAAAACTACACTGAAATCAGACATTTTAATCTTTAAAAATGCCTGCAGTCTCCAACAATAAAGCAAGTTTAATTGCCAAACTACGATATCCTAATGAAGTGCAGCTCATCAAAATACCAATGTTTAATTGTGAAAGCTCTGGTGAACATGGCAGTAAGTCCTTTTGTTCTACTTTGGCAAAACAAAGCTATGAACTGGATTATCCTACAATGGGAGAGTCTCTTTTATACTCTGCAATCTGAACCAACAGAAAACGACTAGAGT
The DNA here is from genome assembly GCA_013397115.1 of Edolisoma coerulescens. Lineage (NCBI taxonomy): Eukaryota > Metazoa > Chordata > Aves > Passeriformes > Campephagidae > Edolisoma > Edolisoma coerulescens. Next base: position 30,123 of record VWZW01000892.1, on the reverse strand, counting down.
TAACAGTGGTTTACAAGTCATAAATCTGATACTTGTTCTCAGATTTGCTAAGAAAGTTTTGTCTGTTTCTGTATTACAGAAGTTCTAGGCAGCTGCTCTACAGAAAAAAAAAACTTTCAGATGTGATAAGATTATTCAAGGATGATGAAAAACCAAGGAGTATGAATGCAAAATGACTGTCCCTTGAGTTTTCAATTTTACAGTATTCATTTTAAAACATTGTTACACTTCACAGTTCAGATATTTGAGGAGCAGGAGCCAAGACAACAGCTGAGTCAGTAAGCTCATCAGCTACTTCTACCTAAGCTCCCTCTGGTCATCACCACTCTCAGAAGTCATGGCAGATCTGCATCACTATACAGAGCACAGGACTGACACCCAAGTTACTTTGGTCATCACCACCAGGAAAGCAGTACAGCTGCCCTGGTATAGTGCCAGGCCCGACCTGAGTAGCCTTGCTGAGAGCCTGGACTTGTCTTTGCCACACTGGTATGGCAACAGAACAGCAGGGTTCAGCACTGCCCAGGGACATATCCCGCTCTGAGGAGCACCCTGAGCCATCCTTTCCCTGTCCTACACTGGACATTGCACATGCTACACTGTGCATGGAAAGACTTCCCCAGTCCATCAGGATCTGTAGACAGTCACCTGCTAGTTAAACTTTTCAGAGCTGCACATGGGCCTGAATAATCTTGATCTTTTCTTTCTCCATCATTATACAGGTATTTGTGCACACAGAACAGATAGATTGTGAGCAGGTCACCTTCTGCTGAGGCTCCAGCTCTTACCCAAACCCACATTTCATTTCTCACACATCACAAAAGCACCAGTGAGTTCAAGGAGAATACAAGGTATATTACCGGGCTACAATAGGAGGGATATTATCCTCTTATTTCTACCCAGCCTTTCCATTATTTTATTACTAAGCAATTCTGGGTTGCTGGGGACATTTTCTGAGTACCACTGCTACACTAAGAGCAAAAATTATTAACAGTAAAGGACCCATTACCTCTTTATGAGCTTCGCTGGAGATTTTATTGGTGTAGCGCAGAACTTCCAGCTCCATGTCTGTCTTAATGACACGACTTAAAGAGAAGAAGAACAGATAGCATGTTAGGCTGCAACTTCACAGTTTAAGAATACAAAATGAAAAAACCCTGAAAATAATATGCATCACCTATAATAAGATTAGATCAAGTACACCTCAAGAGCAAACAGCTATTACAGTATTCATGACAGCAAAGTATTGTTGGCACTGATTCAGCATTAGCAAAACAATCTTACAAAGGGAAGTCACAAGAATTTCAAACATCAGCCTGCCCTATTTAATACTTATAAACAAGTGGTTCAACCAACATTTTTTCAACTCATTCTACAATACATTAGGAACAAAACAAATGCAATTCTGCATTTGTCATGACTCTAACACTATTTCAAATGGAACACTTCTACATGCATGCTTGATTTCCTTTTCAACACAATTTGAAACTATTTTACACAATTAAATTCCCAGAGTTCCAGAATTTCTGTTCAGCACAATCCCAACTTCCACCTGTTTGCAATACCTCAAAAGGTGGATGAAGGTGGTGTGAAAAAAATGCTATTTTTGTTTGTTACTAAAAAACCCAAACCATGAAATTCTGAAACCACAGCAGCAGTAATTACAGCCATGATGTCCATTCTTTCGCATGCTTCTGAAGGAAAATAAAAAACAAAAAAAAAGCCCCAAACCAACCAATGCCCTAAAATCCCCATCCTACTCTTTGTGCCCAATGAGATACTGAATTTGTGTATGTTTATGAGCCTTGATACTCTCTTCTGAACTCATCTCAAAAATCCACTGTTTAACTCTCCTCTACTACATGTATTTCTAGCATGTATTTCAAATAAAAGCAGCTATTTAGTGTGACATGAACAGTAAGCAGACACACTTCCATAACCTCTATTAAACACCACATACTCTTTCCACTGTTAGACAAACTGAATTCCTAGTATTTTTCATGCCCATCTCAAAGGCAGCTGTGAAGTACATACTTACTGTTTACAAAGTAGAGAACAACATCTACTGAATTGCTTGAAAATATTTCAATCATATTTTCAAGCTGCACTCCAGAGTTTGCAGCAGTTACAAAGAACCATAACTGTTATACTTTGAAAGCGCCACCAAGACCCCTCTTTTTATTGTAACACGCTCATCCACACACTGCTGTAGAAAACTATTTACTGTATTTCTGCTCTGTAGTTTGTTTTAATGAGTCCAGAAAACAGGTTTCTCAGCCATGAGTGCCTCTGATGTGAGATTACAGCATTTCCCACAGATGGTGCATTACTAAAGCACAGCCACTCCCCTTCAAACACAACTCTTCTGGCAAGAGTAAAGGTACCTTTGTAAAATCGTGATATTGATCAAAATGCTTTTACAAACAGAAACACTGTAGAGGGGAATTTTTCTTAGTCAATTGGAATATGACAGAAAATAATCACTATGCAATTGAGAATAAGTACAAGGTCTTAAAATGCACACCCAGGTAAAAAAATTACACTAGGATGGTAAAATCTGCTCACCATGAGTGAGGGAACAAACTTCCGCTCCTGTCTGTCAGCCAAGACATAAAAGAGAGAGGTCAAATATATTCCAGTCAAATATATTCCAGTTAGAATGAGGTAGCAAAGGCTTATAGATTTTTAGATTTTTTTTTAAAATCCTGTTCCTTGGAAGACTGCATGTGCTAGCAGGGTAATTTAATACTTGTTTGATGTGCCTTTATATTATTTTCAATATACAGTATATATCCATGCTCTGCAATTGCCTGAAAAATAGGTTGTTTCATAATTCAGCTGTCTAATCTTTCTGTTGCAATCTGCTAGTAATACAAGTCAGTAACTGCTGCATAGCAAGTGCAAACAGTATTAGAAACCATTTCCCTTGACCTGGGCATAAGGCTTCATGATCAAGGTATTTGTATTAGATCACAACTTCTCAGGTATCTGTTTGAATATAGAAATTCATGCTCAGCCTCAGACTGACTATTTATGCAACGCAATCCCTTCATTTACACAAGGTCAGGCACCGAAATATTTTACAGAAAATATTTAGTCATTCTGAGACCAACAGAAACCACTACCCAACCACCAGAAGGGAGGAGAGGGAGAATGTACAATTGTGCAGGTAACAGGATCAACTTCACCCTACACCAGATAGCAAAAAAGCTCCCGGGCTCCTGTGTTACAGTGGTACTGTTGATGGAGCTCCCACAGCATGTCTGGGTAGTAGAAACCTTCTCCCTGTTTTGATGGTGCAAAAAGCAGCACCCTCCCAAGCCAGGTTTACAGCAGTGGTTGGCACTTTGGGGCAATCTTGCATGTTACAAGTGTCCACAGTTCTCATGTTTTCCCTCGCTTCCAAAGTAAGGATAGGAAGAAAATCCCACCTTTTTTTCATGAATGGGAACTTCAGCATTCTATTAAAAACAGTTCTTGGACCAGTTACAGCCACTGCATCAATGCATTAATATTTCAATGGGAACAAATCATTTCCAGGCTCCAGCTAATGCAATTGCCAAAATGTACAGATTCCACATGTAAGGCATTCCTCAGATTAGCAGGGGAGCCACTCAGTGCAATCTAGCTGAAAGAGAAGCACAAGTCTCTGACTGTCAGGACTGACCTAAAACTTTTTTTTCTTTTTTTTTCCCCCTCATTTTACCAGTGTAAAACCACTTCTTCTTCCTCATTCTTCTTTTACACATGTTTTCTGCTTTTATTTTCACTTGGCCATATGAGCAGCCGGTCTTTTCACATGTCAGTCTTCCAACAGAAGAGAGAAACTTTAATATAAACAAGTATCATTTCAATCCTGAAATTGCATTTGGACATTTTAAATGTCTGGATACCAAATTACATGCATGACCTAATCAAGTGGTGAAGAGCATACAGAATTTGAGGTCATTATGAGGCTGAAACTCACTTAACTGTATTTTTCCTAAACCAGTGCTCTCCTCAAAGATACACAAATTGGTTCTCTATGTGCATTCTGCAGCACTGATAATGCTGCCAGAAGTATTTGTTTCCAGTTATCAGATCAGTGTTTTATCAGCTGGCTTGTTTTGCTGCTTTTTAGTACATGTGTGCAACCTTAATGTCTCCTTTCTGTGACACACATGGAAAACCCCTGGGAACGCCCACTCCTCCTTTTCCTTCTGGAAATACTAGATTTACAGATCACCTAATGAGTAAGGATGATGCCCATGTAGACAGACTTCACAGTCCTGCCTTATCCTTTACCCTTTCTCACCTCTGCTGTTACCTTTCCACATTTATAGAAATTTCTCTACCACAGTTTATACATTTATGCTCTTCTGCAATGCATAAAAACTTGCTAACTGAATTAGCATCAAAGCCAGCAAACATAGCAATGCACATAGGCAAAGGAGAGGCATCACAGTACAATTCTGAAAGATAGGTGCCTGAACACCAAAGACAGGAGTTCAAAAAAACGTTAAGAGGTTTACAACATAGATAGGAAAACCTCTGAAAACAAAAAGCAAATGGACAGCTTTAGGACATTAACATACAGATCATTTTTCACAAAGAAATAATTACAGCTTTCCATCAAAATAATGCAAAATAGAGAACATATGAAATCTTCTACATAAAACTATCAAGCCCCATTTTCATTGAGATTACAGGAAAATACAGTATATACAGGCACAAGGAGAGCTGCACATTACTAAATGTTTACTTCTAGCACCACCACGACTAGGATAGACAGACACTGGCAAAATACAGGAACAAAAGGCCATTTGGCCAAGTGTTGGTGTCAGAAAACCTCCTTCTGATTACTAAGGAGACAATTTGGACAAGTTTGAATTTCTTCTTCTGTTAGATGACGTTTTCTTTTCAAAACACTGAAATCAATACTTAGCATATCCATTCACTATGAAATTTGAAGTGGAAGCCTTTAAATTTAAAGTTTTAAAATTTGTTTGGAAATACACCCACTCAATAAAATGAAAAAAAAAAAATAAATAAAACACCATCTGCAAACTGCTGAAACCCAGTGTAAGGCTGAATTCTTCTATGTTTTATCCTTAAGTTCCATACCAAGTCAGAAAATGCTGAGATCTTGAAAAAGTTAAGCGAGAGAGGCAACAGATCCTTAACCACAAACACTTTGCCCCTTGCCAGTACTGAACCATTTTTTCTGCATTTAATTAGAAGACTGTATAATACTAGAGTTGCCTTTTGTAGCTCACAGTTCTCCCTGGCTGATTCAGAAAGTTCAGCCATTTCATCTCTAGCTGGCAGTTTGACAGCATGGCATAGAGCAAAGTTTTTCTGACAAGTACCATGTAAAACACAGTAGTTCAGAGCTTGCCAAATCTGAAATGAAATGCATCCCTGCAAGGAGATGATTCAAAGGATTCAATTTCCTACCCCAGAATATAACCCAAAAGAATTCATCTTCCTAAAAGAAAAATTTTCTTAATTCGAGAAATATTGCTTTCCAAAGAAACTTTCTTGGCCGGTAACTTGACATTCCGAGGAGATTTCTACTTTAGTAAGCTTTAATATACATAACCTGTCATTCACATGTTAATTTCACGAGACACTTAAATCCTAACAACAATCTTTAACATACTTCTGACTTAAAATGAAAGCCACCAAACTCAGTAAAACCTTCTAAAACATTCCTTCTGAATGCAAATCTGAGCTTTTTCTTCAATGAGAATTCCCTTTCCTTGAAAGCCAGGTGTAGGGAAGGTGCGTACCGAGGATCCCTCTTCCATGAGGCTGCAGGAAGAACTAAATCAGAATTCCAGGCTGCTACTCACAATTCACTGAAGAGATGATTCTTTCTACCCCAGCTCCGAGTGCTGCCTTTCTACTGCCTCAATGCTCCACCTCTCTCAGTACAACCTCCAGGGCACGGACCTTATGTTTGTCCATACCTGAGCTTCCTAAAGAAGACTTAATCACCCTTTAATTGAAACCACAGAGGAGAAAAGCTTATCAGGTGACACCTTGCTAAGGTGGATGGAAACAACCTGAAAGCGACCTTGGGAAAAAGTCTGTAGCCCTACTCCAAAGCCTTCTGCAGCTAAAATTGCCATCTCTTTCCCTGCTGTCCTGCTGTGTCTACAGAGCAAAGCTTGGAAGTCAGACAGGGCCCTCTCCAGATCCTCTTCCTCACCCCTCTTAAATTCAGAAATCAAGCCTATAACATAACTTCTCTGTTAGGAAAAGGAAAGGTGCAAATTCTAGAAGGACAGAATAGGCAAGATCTAAAAATTAGTCGCTCTTGCACTCATCAGCAAGAGCAAGGAGTCTACTACCACAGCTCCAGGCCCATCCATGACTCAGGGATGGAACAATGTCTACACAAAGCTTCCCTGCTTCCCACTTTCCTTTTACAGCTTTATGTCATGCCAAGCAATGAAAAATATCTGCAACAACAGATCCGTGACCTTTTAATAGTTCTACATGTTCAAAAAACATCTCCACAATTTTCAAGCTGGCAATTAGCTGTAGATGAAGACAGCAGAAGATAGTTCTCAGGATATGTGCTGAAAACAAACATTAAAAAGCGTAATATGTAGTAGCATGTAATACAATACGCTACGACAGTGGTTGTCAGAGGCTACACCTGTGTTTTGTATTTTGAGATTTTAAGGTTATCTGTCTTAACTAGGGATTTGCTTCCTCATTTCTAGATTAATACACAAAAAAAGCTTAGATAGAAACCTCATTCATTAACAAAAATCCACTGTGTTCTTCCTTCAGTAATTTCCTAAATGGAAGACTAGATAGCCTTAGTTACGGAGCAATCCGGTGGACAAAGTCAGCAATGTTGACCAAAGCAGAAAACCAGTAGAATGGAGTAGCTTTGCACTTAGTCACACATCTTAGACACAGTTTGTTTCTGATAGGCTACAGCAGAATTGCCCAAGAATTACAAAGTACATTTATATGAATAATAATTCAACAAAATTAAGGCTGTTAAAATAAATCCTGGAGAAGAAGTGACACCTAATTAAATACTACCTGTTTAGACAGAGTTTTGATCTATGTTTGATTTCTTTTGCAAGTATATAAATTATCCTCAGTTTGTTTCCCATTCATACAAATTCATATTTACATGAATGTGGCTTAAACCCTAACACATCCTATAAGAATGTGTATCCAGATACAATGCTTAAGAAATGTTACCTAAATTCTTCGGTTTTCAGTGCTGTTACCGAGCCCTATTATTACATTTGTAGGTTATTTCCAGTCCATAACATGAAATCAACTTAAAATTAAAACTCCTGTGGTAAACCAGGAAGCTTCTGCTGAGGGAATCTCTCTGAAGCAATGGTACAGTATAAGCATGTTCAACACTACTCAAAGATTTTATGTAACTCACCATTCTGCAATTTCAGGATGAAGAATTTTGTTGTTCACGTTAAATCTAAAAAAAACCCAAAGACACTAATATTAAAAAGCAGCCAGACACGACAGCAGAGACTACATATTCACCCTTTTTTTTTTTAACTGTGCCTTCTCTGAGGAAGTAAAGTGAAAACAAGTATTGTATGGAAATTCAACAGAGAACCCAGTGAGAAGAACGCATTTAATTTTGAAATACATGAGACTAAACCAGATACATAATTTTTAGACTGTGCAGAACCCAGTGTAACAGTATGTTTGAGACACGCTTATTACACTTCTTTTGACAAAGATAAAATGTTATCAGTTCACTGCTGTGAGCGTGGGGTGGACCAGACTGACCTCCAGATGTTCCTTCCAAATTATTCTGTGATTTTTACTTTGCTTCTCAAACACCCTTCAATGAAATTAAACACAGTGAATTGCAGATTTCTTCCTTTGTTTCATGCCTTCCCACTTTTATGCGCACAGAAGGTGGCCATGTGATAAACAAGCTTGCTTAGAGGATGGTGAAAAGGAAAATGACCTCTCCGTGTCTTTTTGTATCTACAGAAGAGGCAACGCAGAAGCTTCCAACTCGCCTTGGCCTCTGACACTCCACTGTTTTTCTGTTTATTTTCTACATGAGTAATCCATGTATTCCTGGAATGATTTTGAGGCTCTCTAAACAATAACACTCCAGTGGCCAATAGAGTAAGAAGCTGAGTAATTAGGTGGAACACAAATGGATTTTCAAGCATTGTTACAGGGTTTTTTTTGCTTACAATTTAAATGCCGAAGGAGTGTTCTGCATCAAAGGTATTTTTGTCTGCTCAGGACTGTTGGCTCTCCAGTCAGGGTATTTAAGAGAATTAAAATGCGACAAGGCTCCCAACAGTTCTTAAAAAGAATGTTGTGAGGCAACAGTTCATTTTCCCACATTTTTGAAGGAAAAAATTAAATCTATTCCAGGTTATTAACCATTCTTTATACCTCAGAAGGGACCAATGAAAGCACAAATCCAATTAAAAAAAATTACTTATAAGTCACTTTTAATTGTATAAGAGTCTTCCTGTGTCCTGAGAAAGCAGAAGAAAACCCTCATGTTTCTCTTTTTCAGAAACAGATGCTCATAAACGTATAAAACCTTAATAAGGAGAAGGCTAATAGCTAATTCCTACTCCAAGATACAAAACAAAAACTTATTACAACATTCAACAAGGACAGGCTGTATAGTATTCAATATTATGGGTATTAATGAGAAATCACTGTAAAAACAACTCAAGACAAAAAGCCACCCACCAGTCACAGAACAATGGATCATTATAGAATAAAATTGGTCACTTGGAAACAAGAAAGTATCAAAAGGGCATATTTTCAATTTAATCATCACCACCTCAAAAATTATCACTTATGTACACCAATGCAGAAATAATTCTAGAATGGAAGAGACAGTAAAATACAAATTTATACAGAAGAAAATATATGAATGACATAGTAAAATCAATCTATGAATATTCTAACAACCCAAAAGCCTGAGCTCCCTGTGTGGCTGGAGAACACACCGACACCGCCACAGAAAACCAAGACACAGAATTATGCTGCAGCTGTAACAACAGACACAAAACCTTTCAATAATGTCATCAGTATGTCGGACAGAAAACAGATCAATGAAGGCAAATGTAAGGAGACAATGCAGCACTGGAGTGTCCAACACCAGCTCTATGCAAATAAGAGTAAACTATGGTTATTGTGAAGAAAATAAAGCACAGGGAAGGCCCGTTACAGAAGGCAGCTGACTCTGACTCTGAAAATGCACATCTCAAAAAACTGGCATGATCACTTTAACTGCAAGCACAAATGGATGAAATCAAAAGCAAATCAAATGAGCCAAACACGAACCTCATAAAAGAAGACTGTCTCACCTGAGCATTCAGAAAAGGGGCAAAATTGTACACTGATGCAGGCTTACAGCAGCTCACTCTTTTAGAAAAGCCATTTCAGCCAAAATCCCCAGATTTTATCTTTCCTGGCCATAAAGGCTCTTCTTGAACTGTCTTTGTGCTGCCAGAAATCCAAGTCTTACTGGCTGGGACCACCTATTATGTGGAAGTTCTTTAAAATTCTGGTTTGCTGTCAATTGGGGAAGCTCGTTAAACACACACAGAGGCAGCAGGATTGAATCAGGAGGGTGCTGGTGGGTGGAGAAGAGCCAGGAGGTCATCAGCTGAACAGAAGTTCTCTCTCTCACCTGAAAGACAGACTTTCTGATGTAATGCCAACTAGAAAACAAGATGTTAGACCTCCGAGACACAGCATCAATGCATATGGGCAAGAGAATATATTGTATGTCACTTTCTCAAGGAAGTCAAAGATTAAGGACAGAACTCTCTCAGCTCCACTCATCTCATGGAAGCTGTGGGTCCTGTGTGAGTGGCCACAAGGCCACCTATTTATAACTGTGAGACTCCTAAGGCTGATGACTCAAATTACGCTTCACTTTGGTTACTGTTGTCATTTAGGAATAGTATTCTCCAATTTAGTGCTCTCACTAAAACCATGCCATCGCTACCTCTCACTTCCCCCCTTCCCCTCCAATTGGAAGCACAAAATGCAAAGATCATGGGTTGAGGTAAGACGAGTTTACTGGAAACAGCAATGAGATAAGAAAGCATACAGTAACAGCAACAATATTAATAACAAAAGGTGTAAGACAAACAACTTACACGGGAAAAAACCCAACGATAAACAAAACACCAGAGTGTTCTGCCAAAATGTTTCTCCATAGGAAGGAACGCCCTTCTCTTCCAAAGCAAGAGTCCTTTCCTTCTGGCCTCAGCAATGACATGAAGTGGTGTAAAAAACACCTGGGTCCATGGCTGTGGGTTCTATGTATCCTAGATGTCACCCAGGTCAGGAGAGCTGGCGTGCTGTCTGCTGGTTGCTGCACCAGGAGCTCATGACTGGTATCTGAGCAATCCATACTCCCTGCCCATGGTAGTAATGGCACACAGCGACAGGGTCATTCAGCAACCAATATTATACAATTCAACATTACAAACCATTCTCACCCAAAAATCAAATCCCCTCGAGGTGCACATCGTGTTTCCCCATCCCTCTGCATCACCCACCAAGTGCACCCAGGTCCTTGAGCAAAAGCAATCCCACACATGGGTTTGCCTTTCCTGAGGCAGGATGAATCCACACTGTCTTCCCTAACACATTTCTCGTATGCACTACAGGGACTTTATCCCCTGCTACGGTACATGGAGCTTTTGGCTGACCAGGGCCAGCTCCATTGGCAGAGCCTCTAGTGAAAACTAACCAGGTGGCCTTCGCTAAACGTAGATCCCAATGTCCAAAGGTCCCACCGCCTTTTGCTTTCAATGTGGTTTGTAACGGTCCCTTGCACCGTTCAACTTTCCCAGAGGTTGGTCCGTGACAGGGAACATGAAACACCCACTCAGTCCCGTGCTCTCTGGCCAAGGTGTCCACGAGTCCATTTCAGAAATGAGTCCTACTGTCTGACTCAGTTCTTCCTGGGGTGCCATATCGCCATTGCTTTTCAAGGCCCAGGATTGTGCCGCAGGCAGTGGCGTGAGGCAAAGGATTAATCTCCAGCCATCCACTGGTTGTTTCCACCACTGTCAGCACGCAGTGCTTGCCTTGGCGGGTTTGGCAGGAGCATGATGTCATTGATTTGCCAGGCCTCCCCTTATTTATATTTCCACCATTGTCCCCCACACCACAGAGGCTTTACCCATCTGATCCTGCTTGATTGCAGTGCATGTTTCACAGTCATGGATAACCCGGTGTTATGATCCAGTTATTATCAAGGTTCTTTAGAAATTCCTCTGCCCGAATTAAGGTGCAAACAAGACCATATGCCAGGGACAATAACATGGGTTTTATTGTATAGTAAATAAGAGAGAAAGAGAAGGAAAAGGGAGAAAGAAGAGAAAAACAGGAAAATAGGTGGGGGGGACAGAAAGAAAGTGACAGGGACAGAATAAGGAAAATATCACCACTCCATGGATCCCAACGATGCTCCGTTGATCCTCTCCAGCTGGTCTTCTTGGTGGTGACGGTCCCCCCAAGAAAGCACAGAATCCCATGGGTATTTATGCTCAGGCTGGGTAGGCGTGTCTGGGTGTGTCCCCCTGGGGGAGGGGGGCAGACTCTCACAGCAGACTCTGGGTCTGTTCCATCCCAGGCAGTCCTGTGGCGCAAGGCCCAGCACTCTGGGGGGTCTTTGATGGATTGTGACACCCCCTCAGCTGCCTCTCACGTGAAAGTCCTGTGGATGTGGCCTGTGGGGCTGGGGGTCCCACAGCTGGGCCGGTTTGGGTAATCGGAGGATGGGGTTCAGTGCCTCTGACCAGAGGTTACGCCACGCACCCAAAACCTCCTCCTCCCCCCTCAGTTGCAGGGGAGTCTGTGTGAACCTGGCTTCTGTGAGCTGTGCTCTCCCCTACCCCAAACTCAGCGCAGCTGGTGGCTTTGGCCTTTTGGGGATGCACACCTTTCCCTCAGCCTGAGATGACTGAACAATGGGTTTCCCTTTATCTAATCAGCAGTTTGACTTTCAGTTCGAAGTCCCAGTCTTCAGGGAGGCTTCTTGGGTTGTAGCTTCTTTATAATGAATAAAACTTTATATCAATGTTTGAGGCATGAACTGTTTTCAGTCTCTGACACCTGGGAGATGGTGTCCATGGTTAAATCCACCCCTCAATCACAAACCCATCCGGAGGTTGCATCTCTTCCCTGATGACCTGAGGTGTCATGGGCTCATCAAGTCAGAAATAACTCAGCCTTGTGTTGCCAGCCCAGATCCACCTGAGACGCTTTAATCTGGGCAGCCCAATCCACCTGTCTGTTGTTGTGATGTCCTTCGGCAGCCCTACATCAGCTTCTCTACCCAGGCAGTGATGCCTTGCCACAATTCAGCAGCCCTGATGGGTTTCCCTCTGTGCTGCTGCTTGATCTTTTCCCATCAGTCCAGCCACCCCCATAGGGCATTTGCCACCACCCACGAGTCAGCGTAGATGTAGTTTTGGCCATTTCTCTCTTTCAGTGATATCCAAGGCCATCTGAAGGCTTTCAGCTCTGCAACCTGACTTGATCCACCTTGTCCCTCAAGAGCTTTTGCAACTCGTCGCATAGGACTCCATACAGCAGCTTTCCATTTTCAGTGTACTTCCATGATATAGCAGTGAAGAGAGCGCATCGCTTTTCCTTTGCTGGTAGCTGATTATATGGTGGGGGCCTCCTCAGCACGTCACCTTCTCCTCCTCCTCTTGTGATGATAATCTGAAATTTTCACCTTCAGGCCAGTTCGTGGTAACTTTCAAGACCCCTGGGCAATTGGGGTTTCCTATTCAAGCTTGCTGTGTGATCAGAGCAAACCACTTACTCCACACGGCATCAGGCCAGGATGTGAGGAAGGGACTTCTCCTCTGAACATCCAGCCCAGCACTGGCACCCGGGGTGCCGGGAGGAGGTGTGCTTCAGTGCCAATTGATCAAAAGTAACATCAGCCCTTCTGTCTGAAAACTTGCCCACTGGAAACTGGAGCTGCTTTCGTCCTTGAAGAATTTCCTGGGGTGGTTGCTGCTCCTCTCAACTCACATACCTGTGGTCCGAGGGCAGAGGTGGGGTTTCCATCCCACTTCCCTGTCCTCTCTGTGATCATGCAGGTAAAACCACAGGTTACATCATGGTGTGTCCCCTCTCGCTGGCACAGGGGTGCACTTGCTCACAATACCAGGGACTGGTCTGTGCTGGCAGGGCATGGGACACTTCTTTAAGCTTGGACAGTCTTTTTACAGCTGAGATGCAGGCCCCTAGGAGAAGAAAAACTTTCTTCATCTTGCCAGAGGTGGGCAACCAAATTATCCACTGTTTGTTCTCTTTCTGTATGTGCCATCACTGCCAATCAGTTGCCATATGACAATGGTGCACGCTGTAGAAACTTATGCCACATGAGTTGCATGCAATGGACTTCATCTGGATCTATAGGGGACTGCTTGTTATTTGAATCCTTATAAAGTACTTCCCTGTTGGAAAAAAAGTAGAAGGGTAAACTGAAAGTAAACTGAATTGTAATGGCTTCACCATCTAAAAAAATACAAACACAAATTGCCAAGACAGGCAACTAGACATTTAAAATATAAGAAGTGAAAACACCTGCACAAAGGCAAAATTCTGCACAAGCCAAGCACAGCTAATGAAAAAACATTTTTCAATGAGGTCAAAGAACACCTCCAAAACTAACTCACTTCTCCCATCACTCCCACAGAACCCCATGTTTTGTGGCTATGGATTTCACCCTTTTGGAAGAAAAATTTTCTATTTTGCTGCAGGAAGGCACACAACTTGCAATTTACTAGCCAGCTACGCTCCCTGCTTGAACAAACTTGTGTTTCATTATGAACCAAAATGCAGTCAAACTTACAAAAACTCTTTCTTTTAATCTGGTGTAGTTATGAGCTGGACTGCCTGGAGAATGGAGCAGCACAGGCCGTAAACAGGAAGAATCTAAACTCCTCAGTGTCCTCTTGCTCTCTCTCCTCCTGGCCTCTGTTGCATTTTCTGTCTTTTAAGTGACACTAATGGAGTGTGTAAGATATAGGATATCTACCACATCTGCCTCCAAGTTCACAGGCCAGTTTTATCTCTGTAAGCATCTAGGATGTACACATCGATAGCGAAATGCATCAGGGACTTCTCTGCTGGGTGATGGAGGCAAGTCACTTTCTTCACAATAAGACACTCTGATGTCATTGCTTACTTTGTAAGAACAGACAGTGAAAACTTTAAAACAAACCTACAAGCAATAGGTATAAGTTCTGCAAATTACTTATAAATTAAACCATCCATATCAATATTTTCTACAAGCAGCAAAGGAATAACTGGGAAATGTCTTTGTTTTCCAGTATGCAGACTGCAGTATCCCAAACAGTTCTCCCCCTCCCTCTCCCCCAAAATTCAGAGCTAACGCTGTGGCAAATCCTTTCACAATACATACATCACATTATACAGCCATGACACCATGTAGCTGAACATGCCTGTTGAAGAATGACACATCACAGCAGAGCATGTCAGGAAAGACAAAAAAACAGTCCTACAAACTGGGGTTAACAGGCAATGTGGCTTCACTTGATGTTTTTATCAAATGTTTTCACCCAAATCTTTGTGAATAGTGTGCAGGCAGTAATGCCAGCTCCCAGGCAAACTGGAGATATCTTCCCCTAAGCCTATAGTCAGTGTTGCAATAAACAGCCACTAAACATTTGGCAGCCTCTAATATTTCCCTTCTTTAGGCAACTGTCACTTTGATAAAACATATCTCCAATAAGCAAATCTGCCTGCATGAGTCACTTCATTTTTTCCTATTCACAGACATGGAGGAATGAAATTTGATCAGGTCTGTATTCGAAAGTTCAAGACCCTAAGCTGGAAATCACCAGAGGCTGGTAGGGTATTCTGGCAAAATATTGTTGCCTGTTTGCCCTGTGCTTATGTTCTGCCCTACACACGTGCTGTTGGCCATGTTTATTAGAGAGAACACTGGGCCAGATACACTGTCAGTCTGATTCAATTTGAGTCTAGATATTTGCTTATGTTAAGTAATACTTAACTGTTATTGTGGTAAGTTCTGGATACAATTTCACAGAGCAAGCTGGCTACAAAACTCCTAAGAAAATTATTAATCACAACAGCACAGGAGTTAACGATCTTCTGGAGCAATTCTGGCACTTTGAGAATTCTTTAAATTGCAAGATACTGGCTTTCTATTTCACCACTTCATATTTTTATACAAATACTAAGCTGCTAATATATTATTTCACACACTATTCTTCCATAGCATCTTGATAGAATCCTAGCAGCTGATTCTCAAGAACAGGTTAGTTTTGTGCTCCTAATTCACCTATTAATCAGTAACAGATACAGATCACATTCCGGCAATTGTCTAGGGTAAAAAGGTTATTAAAAATATACCTACCAGGATAACTTAAATTTATTACCCTATAGATCCTTAGAGGTACTGCATAGGCTGCGATTAAGTCAAAGAAAGTATGGCATTATATCATCTTTTTCCACCACCTTATGTGCAACTTATTTATTAAATGTTCACACAGTATGTCAGTTAGACACCAAAAGAGAAAACCTGCAGCAACAGCAGCTGAGAACAAAGCTAGAATCTAAGTTGAAACCTTTCAAAATTTAGTTTCTGGGCTTTAAAAGTCATTTGGCTCAATCCAGGGCTGTATGAAGCAGTCTAGTCTCCTATTGAAAAAATAAATATTCTCCTTAGAACACATTTTCCAGTGATGCAGCGGCTGTTAGACAACAAGAGGAAACATATTTCGTTTTTGAATATACAAGCAGGCAGATTCCTTGCTTCTCTCTCATCTCAATAAATTTGCCACCATTAGGACAAATCATGAGAAGCTGCTAGAACACAAATTTCTCTTCCAATTACATACATTAAAAAAATCTTTTATTTATTCATCCCAAGTTAAGTTGTAAGGCTTTCATAAAAGCTTGGAACTATGGTCTTTTCTATTCCAGATGGAAAATGTTTTATTAGACTAGTTCAAGACAAGATTTCACTTTCAACTCATAACACATGAGAAAACTAATAGGCAGATTCTGGCCAGAGCACTGGCATACCTGGTTCAGCCTGGAGTCACCTGACCAAGTTCTTTTGGCATGTATTTTGAGTCTCTTGCATTTAAACCATGCAAGAGCAAGTCTGTCTTGGTTTGAAAGACAGATGTCTGCTAAGGAAGGCAGGAGCCTCCCTTGGAATGGAAAATGCAACCCTCTTCCCTCCAAATTATTATAATTTTGGAATTAAGGGCTTTCAGGCAAAGATATGAGAAAAATAGGAATAACAGTTCTTTAATAATATATATATACATATATATGTGTAACAAGGCAAACCAACAACAATAACTTGTGTCAGTAACAATAAAACAGAATCAATAACCCAGTGACGCCTTCTCGGCTGTCGGGTACCTTCCCCTTGGGTGCAGTGACGGTCACAGCCGGCAGGGGCGCTGGCGGCTCCCGGTGAGCAGGGCGGGTGCGATGGTTNCAGGGAAAGGCAAGCTTGGGGTCTCGGAGTTTTTCTCTGAAGCACCCGAGCAGAAGGTGAAAAGGTCTCTCTTTAGTGAGGTAGGGTGTTGAATAAAATGTCCCAGTGCAGGTAGCCGCTCCAGCAAGCAAGCTCCGCTTACGGTGGGAGGAGAGGCAGAGAAAAAGCAGGACTCCACAGTGGTGAGTTCTTCCCAAAGTGAACGCAGCCTCTCTCTGCCCCGAACGCGGAGAGAACAAGAGAGCTAGGGCCACACCCAGCCTCTTTTTTTTCAGTTCAAATCTCACAGCATCTCTGCCCCCCGAAGCGAGAAAACCCCAGGTAAAAAGAGGGCAGGCAATTGGACCTTATCTCCTGTGGCCAGGTCTTTTGTCTCTCTTAAGTGCTCGGTAATTGTCTCCTAGCTACATGTATGGGGAAAATTCTTTAAGAGAAATAGAAAAACAAAAGGAGAACTCCTAAAAACCCCAACAAAGTCAAAGGCAGGCATCATATAAATAGCCACTGAATACATAAAGGTAACATATTTGATTATAAAAACTCCGCTTTTCTAAGCTGAAAATCTTTTTACTGAGCTTGAGACTGCACTGTATGACATGAGGCTTTGGTCACAGATTAGGCGTGAACAATCCAGAACCTCCTGACTTCTTCATGACTTTGTATCTTGTGTATTTTGTCCTTGCCCACAGAAGCTAGAAAATGAAGGAAAACATTCACAATTATTAAGAAAACACAGTGCAATTTAGGAACCATTCAAGAAAATCATGGTTAAATTACCTATGTGTTATATCGAGAGATTACCTAAACAATTACTGCTGAAGAACTTATACCATTAACTTTATCACAAATTTTCAAAGGCAAGTGGATAAGCTCTTCCTACTCAAATAATTTAACAGGATTCTTGCTACTGGCAATTACATTTTTATTTGGTTCCACCTTAATATGATTTCAGAGATTCATTATAGCTCTAAAACTGTAGAACACTGTGTGCTCTGTGGATGAAAAGATCAGAGAACAATTAACAGTTCTAGGGATTTGTGTCTATTGTATAGATTGATCAGGGTGATATGTGAGCTCCTATAAAATCCTTTTACAAGAGGTTATAGTTTATCATACTTAACTTGAAAGGATACCCTGTCTTTACCAGGTGTTAAATCCAAACAGGAATCACAGAATGAATTAGGTTGTAAGAGACCTCTGAGATCATTGCATCAAACTTCGGACCAAACACCACCTTGTCAACCAGACCAGAGCACTGAGTGCCATGTCCAGTTGGTCCTTGAACACCTTCAGAGAGCCACCACCTCCCTGGGCAATGCCTTCCAATGTTTAAGAATCCCTTCTGTGAAGAAATTCCTCCTGATGTCCAACCTAAACCTCCCTGGAGCAGCTTAAGGCTGTGTCCTCTTATCCTGTCACTGGTTGTCTGTGAGAAGAGCCCGACCCCCACCTGACTACAACCTCCTGTCAGGGAGTCGTAGAGAGTGACAAGGTCCCCCCGGGCCTCCTTTGCTCGAGACTGAGCCCTCCCCAGCTCCCTCAGTTCTCTCAGCCACTTTTCATCAGACTTTTTCTCTAGACCATTAATCAAGTTCCTTTCTCTTCTCTGGACTTCCTCCAGCACCTCAATGTCTTTCTGGAATTGAGGGGCCCAGAAATGGACACAGCACTTGAGGTGTGGCCTCACCACTGCCCAGCACAGAGGGACAATCACTGCCCTGGTCCTCATGGCTACACTATTGCTGATACAGGCCAGGTGCCATTGGCCTTCTTGCCCACCTGGGCACCCCTGGGCTCAGGTTCAGCCGCTGTCAATCAGCATCCCAGCCACTCTTTCCACAGCTGGGAGCTGCAGAGGGTCACAAAGTGTACGACCCAGGACTTGGTCCTGTTAAATCTCATGCCAGTGGTCTCAGTTCATTGATCCAGCCTGTCCACATCCCTCTGCAGGCTTCCTGCCCTCCAGCAGATCTGCGCTCTGACCCAGTTTGGTGTCATCCATGGCTACACTCGATTCCCTCATCCAGATCATCAATAAAGATATTAAACAGGACTGGCCCCAATACTGAGCCCTGGAGGACTCCTCTACTGACCAGCTGCCAACTGGATTTTACTCCATTCACCGCCACTCCATTGGCCAGGCCATCAGCCAGTTCCTAACCAAGTGAAGATGCACCTGTCTAAGCCATGAGTTGCCAGGGCCTCCAGGAGAATGTTGTGAGAGATAGTATCAAAGGCCTTGCTGAAGTCTTGGTAGACACATCCACAACCTTACTCTCATCTATTTGGTAGGTTCCCTGGTCATAAAAGAAGATCAGATTAGTCAGGCAGGACTTGGCTTTCCTAAACCTCTGCTGGCTGTTTCTGATCCCTTGGCCATCCTGTAGGTGCCGTGTGATTGTACTCAGGATGATCTGTTCCATAATCTTGCTGGGCACTGAGGTCAGGCTGACAGGCCTGGGGTTACCTGGATCCTCCTTCCAGCCCTTCTTGTGGATGGGCATCACATTGGCCAGTTTACAGTCATCTGGGCCCTCCCTGGGGAGCCAGAACCAATAATAGATAATGGAGAGCATTTTAAGCTTCCATTTGAAGGAAGCAGTCATTATGGGAACAGCCATAAGAAATACGGTATTCACCCTGCTTTCTTACAGACTGCGGCCATTTGGTTTACATTTGGCATCAACAAACATTACAATTAGAAAGATTCTAAAGTGTTTCTTAAATACTCATCATAAGCTACATATAACACTTAACCTTTCTCAGGTAATATCAATTATATATTAATATCATAATCACACACCTTCATGCAAATGTTGCAATATTTTGAGAGATTAAAATAGGAGAAGTATGTTGTCAGAAAAATACTGGCCTGTAAAAACATGTATTATGTATATTTCTGTGGATAAACATAAAATAATCTTAGCAGTTAATAAGCACCCTCAACAAGAAGGCTAAAACAGTCCTACATGCTAATTTTTCAATGAACTCCCCTATTTAATAATTTCAAAAGTTTTATTTGCAAATTGATTTTCTATCTCATCAATGAGATGAAGTTAGTCAGGCCCTTTTTCCCAGAAACAGTCTAAATGCATCGGTGAACACTGCCAGCATTATTGAAAAGGCTTAATCCCAGCATGACCTGAACTCACTAAGGAGAAAAACAAAAACATTATTTTAATAACATTGATTTTATCCGAAAGCTCGGAGTGCTTCATACTACATTCATTAACTCTCCCAGCAACTCTGTGAGAGCAGTAGGTATTATTGTAATTTTGCAGATTGCAAAAGAGATGAAAAGTTAAGAGCCGTGTGGGCAGAGCCAAAGAGCAGCTGAGGGGCAAGGACAGGTCTCTTGATGCACAGGGCTACTCTGACCAGGCGCTCTTGCTCATTGGAAATTAAATAGATCACAGTGGAGGATATATGGATTTTCAAATACAACCTTGCAAATATCAGTAGCATAAGGGCCAGGGGGCCTATGAGCACAACATGCTGTGTTTTAGAGCAGTTCATAATATAATTACATAGAGAGTGCAACAGCTTTACCTCACTGGATATTGATGTGATAACATAGCATTTGGGTGAAGAGTGGGAGAAGGAAGTTTACTCAGTGCGGGGAACTGGATTGAGCTGTGATATGTGTATAGGGCACAGAGAGGACAAGCTGGGTCAGTCTGACCTGAAGACTGCAGATGTGGAGTTAGAAAGGAAGAGAAAGTATAAACAAAACGTAGAAGCAGGATGTGAGATAAGGTAATAGTGTGGAGTATGCAATTTTAATGTAACCAATTATAACTTGTTTTAATGCGCGTGAAAATATATGTTAACCAATTGTATTTTGCGTGATCGCATGCACGGATATGAAAAGACTATATAAAGGGGACAATTGCTGAATAAAGCGAGCTTACAGAGCATCATATTGGTGTGCTGTTCTCTGTTTCTTGCATGGACCCCCACAACTCAGCTCCCATTAAAAATAAAAAAGCAAATATTTATGCAAAGACAGCTGTTATTGACTGCTACCTGGCACATCACGTATAAGCTTTAATGCAATTTTAACAATATTCACAAATTTGTTACTGCAATCCTACTTTAGATTTAAGCAGCCTACATCTGGTCTATTCCCACATACAGATGCAAAAGAGAAAAAAAACCCCATACACACTCAACATACACATTTAGCTTAGTTAGTGACTTGTTTAGCAGTTTTAAACTCCCTTAAAAAACTTTGTAGAAACTCAAATTATAAATAATACAGAATCTTTTTGGCATGACTAGTATTTTGATGTTTTAACAGAGTTTTTTTAATCATATGCATTAAAGCACTTTACACAAACCCATTGGTGAGTATTTTCCTTGGATTTTTCCCTCTTATCTTAGGAACTAAATATTACCTGTAACAGAAGGAGGACTACTGAAGCCTTAATCCTTGGGGAAAACCAAAAGTTCTCAGGGAATAGTTTCACTGAAGTTAGCTGGACTGACTGAATAGTCCAGTCACCTACTTTAGCAAGGAAGACGAGTGATGTCGTGCTCAGCCAAAATCAATAACAAGTTCAACAAGCATAGACACCATTTCCATTTGCAAATTGAAATCTGCCCATATTTCCCATTTCAGGATACTCAAAAAAACCAACCTTTTTGGAGACAACTGAATTTTGCCATTTGTTAGACAGCACTTGCCCTTCCAACTCACAATTTGCACGAAGGTAATGTTAAGCATTGGAAAAAGTGAATGAAGAAAGCAGATGGACTTACACCTTTTTAGGCTGACATATTGCAGTTTGAAAGGATCCTTTTCCTCTCCAAGGAAAAGGTAACAAATCTTGGAAATAACTACACACTGAGATGTAACTGTCAGCAGAACAGGCACATTGAAGAGAGTGTCACATTTCTTATTAGTGTTGATAGCTAAATAAGAAATACAGCAAATTGCCCAGCCCAGCAGGCCCTTCAACCATACACTCTGGGTAGTCAGAAAAAGCTCAGTGCTCAGATGAAGGGATTTCATAAATGCATATTTAAAATGTCCAAGGTTGAGCCAAAACAAGCAACTGTATGATGTTTTTAGATATCCTTCGATCTAGGCAAAAAAAAATGCCTCATTTCACTCAATTTGCTTAAATATTGTCTTATAGGATTACTTCCCATGTAAGTATATAGATCATCCTTGAAATCCAGGGATTTCAGGATGTGGGGCTTTACAGAAGCTGGGGCTCCATATTTCTGACTAATGTATAAAAACAGAGTCTTGCAAAATCCAGACAAATCAGGTCTGTGCTCATGAACCAATTCAGATTCTGATTTTGCCCTTCTTCCTCAAACATTTTCATAGAATCATAGAATATGCCAAGTTGGAAGGGATCCATCAGGATCATTGACTCCAACTCTTGGCCCTGCACAGACACCCCAAGAATCCCACCCTGTGCCTGAGAGAATTGTCGAAACACTTCTTGATCTATGACAGGCTTGGAGCTGTGACCACTTTCCTGGGGAGGCTGTTCCAGTGCCTGACTACCCATTAGTACCCATTTCCCATTGGGGGAAAAATCTTTTCCTGATAGCCAACCTCAACCTCTCCTGATTCAGCTTCATGCTGTTTCCTTGGGTCCTGTCCCTGGTCACAGAGAGCAGAGATTGGTACTTGCCCCTGCGCTGCCCCTCGGGAGGATGTTGAAGAGCTCAGTGAGGTCTCCCCTCAATGTCCTTTTCTCCAGGCTGAACACAACAATCGCCCTCAGCTGCTCCTCATAAGGCCTCTGCTCCAGACCCTTCCCATCCTCATGGCCTCCTTTGCACACTCTCCAATGGCTTAATGTTTTTCTTATGCTGTGGTGCCCAAAACTGCCCCCAGCACTTGAGGTGAGGCCGCCCCAGCCCAGAGCAGAGTGGGACAATCCCCTCCCTGGCCCAGCTGGCGATGCTGGGCCTGATGCCCCCAGGACAGGGATGTCCCTCCTGGCTGCCAGGGCACTGCTGACTCAGATCCAGCTGGCCATTGACCAGGACCCCCAGGTCCCTTCCTGCATCTGCTCTCCAGCCTCTCGTTCCCCAGTCCGTCCACACAGCCAGGGGTGCCCCATCCCAGGTGCAGAATCCAGCACTTGCCTGTGTTAAACTTCACATGGTTGTAGATTGCCCATCTCTCTAATTTCTCTAATTTGTCAAGATCTCCCTCAAGGGAGTCTAGTTCAAGTTTTCAGGCTTTTTTTAGGGTGCTTGTGTTAAAGCAGAAAGTGACAAGCCCCCTCCGGTATTATCTTGGCTGGCTCATCATGCCATTCCTGCTGGTGCATGAAAAAAGAGCATTAACAATTTTGATACAAATGCCTAGAACTCCTTAACATTGGTGGTTCTCATCTACAAGCCAAAGAACAGAACCAAGCTGGAAACTAGCAGAGTAACAGCAGGTACAAATATTCAAAGTAAAGGATGCCGAAGTAATCTCTCTCTCTCTCTCTCCTGTGTAAGAGCTGAGAACAAGTTTGTTTCATTGGCTGCATTCACTGCAGCTTCTTTTCCCAAATCTTCCTTAATTTCCATTTTCCAGTTGTCTAGTTCTTCTTGTTTTCTTTTAGATAATGTCAATCTATGGCAGGTTAATCCCAAGATACTTCTAATTTTTTAAAAATATATCACAGTTTGCAATTATGGTTTACTTACATTTATGACATATCAAATACTATCTAGCCTGCATTTTTACAGTAAGTGCTACTCAAAGAAAGATTCCTGCAGGTAAACGTTATAACCAAAGCATTCATCCTAGACATTAAGCCTTATACATTACATTTGAGGCTACCAACAACTGTGATTTGGGTGCTGATCTGAATCCGGAAAACCCGACCCCCCAAATGTGGCTGTGAATCCATTTACTCCCATCACTGCTGTGTAAGCGCAAAAGAAGCACCTGAGGATATGGTTGCTAGGCTGGAACTTGTATTAATGGATTCGAAGCCTTTAATCTTTAGGTTTAGGGGTGGATTCTGCCTTTCTTTAAAGTAACACAAATTTGGAATATTTTTGCTGAACCTAATTCCCAAGCCTAACACAGCAAGGTTTTGATTTTTCAAGATTTCTAGGAAAACCCTTTGTCCCTCTGCTGTGTCACTAATGACGTGGCAGCAAAGAGTGCTTATTGCAACTTTCACTTGGAAAAGCCAGACTTCATGTGACAGTAGCAGGTAAGAGGCAAAAGGCAGGTCTCAGTGCTGATGGGCAACAAAAAACCTCAGCAGCAAACACCAAGTCAGCAGGCACTCCAGCTATAAGAGGAAGAAAAAAAGGCAATAATAGCTTTGTTTACCCAAGGGGCTACTGAAGATGTGGCAATAAGAAGAAAAAATTGTGAGAGGCATTTTCCTGACTCGGTGTGAATAAATACTCCTTAGGTTCGGAAAAAAGCTTCCCCCTAAAGCACATAGAAGCAGCCCGAATTTGCAATTGCCAGCTATTTCTGTGCGTACACACTTACATACACACCCACCCGCACATCCACCGGATTTGTTTTCCCCCCGCCGCAGCGGAGCCTCAGCCACATCCCCGGCCCGGCCCCGCGCGGCGGCGGCGGAACAGCACTGGGGATAAAAAAAACACCAATTCCGTTGGCGCAGGCACCGCTGGGATTCGAACCCAGGATCTCCTGTTTACTAGACAGGCGCTTTAACCAACTAAGCCACGGCGCCGTACGCTTAGTGTCATCTCAATGCGGGGTTAATAGAGCTTCACATGCGGCCCGGGCCGTGCTGCCGTGCCTCGCGGCCCGCGGCCGGAACTGTCGAGGAGCGGGGGCTGCGGCCGCGGCTCTGCCCCGTGCGTGACTGCCAATTGCACACGCGCCCGCGTCGGCTTTGGCACAACGCACGTAGAGAGCGGAGGAAAACGCACAAATGTCGGCCTTTCAGACATTTAGGCGAAATTGCCTACGGCGGGGCTCCAGCCCTGCCTTATCCTGCAGTGCTTCGATTGGCCGGTTCATGGCACAGGATACAAAGGGA
Source organism: Edolisoma coerulescens (assembly GCA_013397115.1). NCBI lineage: Eukaryota > Metazoa > Chordata > Aves > Passeriformes > Campephagidae > Edolisoma > Edolisoma coerulescens. The sequence goes on along the minus strand of VWZW01000892.1, from coordinate 5,616 downwards.
AGATCGGGTCTCCGTTAGACTCTGCAATCATCTATAATGATGGAAAATTAAACCACGATATACACATGCACACCTGCCATGTGCTTCGTGATTTGTGCACGCACACCGGCAGAGTGTCGAACCAAACGCGTGTGTTCATACAAGCTGAATAACCAGAAAAAGTGGTTTGGATAGTTCTTAGAGAGCTAGTAAGAATGGTTGACTCAGAAGTGGTGCTGCTCCCAGTTACCCCTTCCCTGGAGCCAAGCCCACAGCCGGTACATGCGCAGGGCAAATAAACCCTGCTCCGAGCAGTGTCCAGCAGTACCAGGTGGGCCAGCTCCTAACCCAAGGGCATCGGGAAAGGATCCAGTCGGGAATAGACCTGTGACTTTCCAGTACCTGAAGGAAACCTGCGATAAAGATGGAGAAAGACTATTTACAACAGCATGTAGTGACAGGATAAGTGGGAATGCCTTCAGTCTGAAAGAGAGTAGGTTTAGGTTAGATACTGGGAAGAACTTGTTCCCTGTGAGGGTGGGCAGGCCCTGGTGATGCACGGAAAATTACTTTATCACTAATTAAAGTGGTAAAGTAGGTATGTTATTTATTTGGTCGGCCGAGCGAGACGCAAGTGGGATAGTTCCACAAAGACTTGTGCAACTTCTTCAGCTCTCGTTTCTCTTCTTATTCTCTAAATTGTTACATATACATTAAGTTTCCCAATACGCCTATACATATTCATTACCTAGCCCCACTTCATATGGTAATGAGTCCAAAAGTCATTTCCATGTGCCTTGGCCTGCGCAGTGCTTCTTGGTGGCCATGGGCAGGGGTCTTCATGATGAAGTAAACACGTCTTCCTCGGGTTAAACTTTTCACCTGGCTTCTTTGCACATGCTCTCTGAGTCTTTGGCCCAAGTCCCAGCTCTAGGGCTGGTTCAAGCTGGTTTCAGGGTTTGAGACCAGGATATTCGGTCACGGTTTCTAACCCTTTTCAGTGGTCTTGCATCCTCCCTTACATCATTGGCAAATGCAAGAGTATCGAGCAGGCCATATGCATCGTCTAATGAGCAGCTGCAAAATTTGGCACTACTCACAATCAACTCTTAAAACCCTAAAACCTTAAAACCCCTTGTTTCACTGGCACAGGGTGCCCAGAGCAGCTGTGGCTGCCCCGTCCCTGGAAGTGTCCAAGGCCACGTTGGACGGGGGTTGGAGCAACATGGGATAGTGGAAGGTGTCCCTGCCCATGGCAGGGTCGTGGACTGGGATGAGCCTTAAGGTCCCTTCCAACCCAGGCCATTCTATAATTCTGTGATTACTCACTTGGAGTGTAATCAGAACCTGGAAAGCACAGAAATTGCTGTGGCAATTTAACAGGCATCCAAGGCATAGTTACGGCCAAGTTGTAGGTGTTATTCTCCAAATAACTCCTAGAGGGAGAGCAGCCATCCTGGCTTAGTCCAAAACAGCCTTACAGCTTTCTCATCAGTACCTAAGAACGGGGACTGGGATCATTATTCAAACTACAGTGGTACAAAAGCCAGAAAAAATGCAGATAAATCTCCATCTTATGAATTGTCCATAATTACCACATTCTGCAGCAAGCCTACACTGCACACAGATGTGAGCCCACTGCTGCAGGTGAGACCAGTACAGGGCTGGAAGAAACTCACATGGCACCCAGGCATTTAACAGGTGATGGTAATGGACAGAAAACAGCAATAAATAAAACTTCCTGCTTTTATTAAAACCAGGATGTAAGAATTAACGTTTCTCTGGTTTTTCTCAATTTGGAAAATAGAGAATTCATTCAAAAGAAAACTTCCAAACTAGTCCCACCTCTGATTCAAAATGAACCAAGCCTCTAAAAAGCTACTGCTTTTCTTCCTGTTTCAATGGGAAAAAATGGAGCTTTGATTTTTCTAGCTGAAAAGAATAAAGAAAGAAAAAAAGAAAGAACACTTCCAATTCTGATATAAGATTAATTATTATAGGACAATCTTTTCTAACATACAGAAATTACTTCTGTATTAGTAACTGCATTAAAGCCAAATTAGTTAATCTATTAAAAATGCATATTTTATATGATCTGCTTAAAAAAAACAGCGTGAGCAGCATAGACATAGCATTTTCTTTTAACCTCTGTAACAAAATAATAATATTTAATAAAGGAGTAAAGAGGGGGAAGAATGCTGGAAAATAACACAATTTATCACCTTGTACTTATTCAAAGCCAAAAATCTGTACAAAAATCGAAATATTTTTCATTTAACCTTCACATCATTTACACAATGGGAAAAAAATCTACCTACTAAGATTTCTTTGTATTCCACAGCTTAACTGCATTCCAGGGTGTTACATGCCCCATTCCAAATATTTTCCCCACTTTAAGTTCCTTTTAGACGGAAAAGTTGAAAAGGTTGAAATCACTATTTTTAGGAATAATGCTTCCAAAAATTTTGAAACAGTTAATCTTTTATTAATTGACATTCTCACATATACTGAATAGATATAATCCTCTCAGGATTTCTCCTAAGAAAGGGCAGATAAAACACTACACTCCTTGTTGGAGGAAGCCTTTACTACACAGAATTAATTTGTGCTGCATCATGCCAGATATCAGCTTACTCTCAGTGCCTGAAAACTCCTTCACAAAAAGATTTTAAGGGGTATGACAACAAGTTAGACAAAAGTCCATGGTCTTATTCATGGTTTTACTCACGAAACTCTTCCTGATGTCCATTGACAGCAAAGATTGTTGTTTGTCATAGTGAAGATGAATGTGTCATCTAGAAAACAGAAGGAAACCTGTCAATAATTTGCATCTAAGTGTAACTTCTTTAGTAAGATAGGACTAGTGTATTTATTTGAAATTGTTTAATGTTTCCCAAAGGACAAGTAAGCAATTTTATTCTCTGGTGCCACGCAGCACAAGTACTATTTATATTCCTGGGGATTTTATTCTTTACCGGATACATCACAGGTATTAAATGGATTAGTGCAATCTATTTTATTATTCCTCATACAGCAGAATACTATGGTAGAGCAAGGTTAAGGGAAAATCTTAGCTTTATATGTGTATTACATACAGATGCACAGTCTCAAGACTGCTAGATTAATTCAAAGATCAGGAGAAACAGAAGGTAACAACGGCAAAATTTTTCTCTCTGGAGAAGCCAGATGACAGAATGCACACTTGCATATTATTCAGAGTTGCTACGTTGCAGGCATAAGAAAGGTTTCTTACATTCTTCATACTGGTGTAAATGTAACAAAAAAAGGCATTTCAGTTAATCATTTGTGCATTATTTCACTCATGCAGGTACAGCTCTGTATATACACACACAAATCTAGGCCTGATTTTCGAAATCCCCAAGTCCATAGAGCTGTTGTAAACTTCACACAGATAGTGCTGCCCTAAATTAATTCCTGTGATGAATGGTTCAGGATTTTTCCTGAATAAAACTATATTTTATGTGAATTCTGATTTTATCTTTTCCAGTCAATACAGTATCATACTTTACTTTTTCGGTGGCTTGATGGGTATCCAGTTCTTAGCTTTTCTGTCTCGGTGTATTAACACGAGGTTGTTTGGGGCTTTTTCATGTTCACTTTTTTTTTTGACTGTTATCTTACTAAAGGAGACACATAGAAAAATTAAAAAAAAAAAAAGAAAATTTATACACAACAATATTAGATTAAATATTAACCCACTGTACTCAGTACAGAGGTTTTCTGCTGATTAGACAAGTACTCATGAAATTTCATCCACTTCTATCAGAGTCAATGATTACTGATTCCTAATTAACTATTTGTGAAACTATTTATGAAAAAAATGAGACATTTTCTAATTGCTATGCTTTAAGTATTGCTTAAATGCACACAAAAAATAATTTCCTGTACCAATTTTAAACATATTCTCAAATTTCTGTTTATTGACACTTTTTGAAATCTGCACGTTTTCACTGCTGACACATTTATCAAACTTACATAAAAGCTTAAAAAGCTGCTCATTACTTCTGAATACCTGCTATTCAACAAAAAATCTGATAGAAATATAAGAAAAAATAGTTATTTTTCATGCAGTTTCATTTAATGGTAATTGACAAGAAGGAAAATGTCGTGGTAGAAGCTCCAAGGCAGGAAGGCCCTGATACAGGAGAAACCATCCTTCCCTGGTAGTGCATTACTTCCGAGGTGTAAAATGAACCCCCAACTCAGTTACAGGGAAAAACCCCCTCCCATCTACTTGGTTTGGCCTGACCCCTTACCACAACCCTCCCTTCTCTATTCGTCATTGCTGTACCCCCCTGCCTCCCCTCCATTGTTGTATCCCCCTGTGCCTTAAGCCTACTGGCTGGAATTCCCATATCAATCGGCGCGCCAAGCCGAACTCTCTCTTTTTGCTCTGGACACCCCTTTTGGAATAATGCAATTCCAGAACTTCTACTCGAGAAGAGGCCTCTGAACTTCTTGCCTTTGGTAATGCATGAGCTATCCTAGCTTGAGTGTGAGCGTGTGTTTCAGGGCCAGCCAACGGCACGGGTGAGATAAGTCTGCTTGCAAGGTGCCCAAGCTGCACCACCAAAGCATGCTTGCTGCCCCGGGGCGCTTTTAGGATAACGCTAACGGCTTAATCCCCCCACACTACACTGTGTTAGGAAAACAGACACAAGATCTTGCAAATCCACTATCCAAAACAATTGAGGGACTGTAATAAAAAGCATATTTCAATAGCATTAAGCTTAATGTTCTTCATTCCTAACACCTCTTTATAATTCAAGTTTTAGAAGTCAGGATACAGACAGTCTCAGCTTTAAAAAGACACTCATCAAAATTCTTATAAGCTGATTTATGTCCAGGAGCATATAACTAATACCTGCATTGATTTAGTAATGCCCCAATAGAGGGGCTAGTACTCTGCGGGAGAATAAGGTATAGAGAACCAAAATATGTTTATTTTCAGATGTACACTTACATGGCTGTGTTTTTAAAAACCAAAATGCACCTGTATATGAAAATCAATGTCCTTACCAAAATCACTATTTACAAAGTAATATTATTACTACATTCCACTCCTAAAAAAAGGATTTGACAGTTCTTCCAGAGACAAAACCATGATCAGTCTGTGTTTTCAGCCTAGAAACCTGACAGCTTTCCTTTAACACCAAAATTCTTTTTCTGAATAAAGCATAATGTGTGGTTAAACAACAAAGTGATATGACATGGGCAATTATTGAGCCTCTTCCTTTTCTGATTTCTATTGATGCCAAGTTGATTTTTGCCTTTTTTCTTTTATATATTGTCTGTATTCTTTACATATATATTTGTAGCCTATCATTGTATTCATAGTCCCAGTACTTTTCCCTACCTTTTCCCTAGGCAGAAAGACAAAACATATTCCAGAGCTCCAAGCCCCGAGAGTATAAGGCCCCTATCCTATCTTGGTTCTCCCTGGGAACCAAGGTCCAAACCAGCTCTTTGAGACACATTTTCATCAACAATGTTTAGTCCCTAAAAAGGNGGCGGGATTCAGAGAGGGTTGAACCAGGGTGTGGGAGGTCCACCCTCGGTACTCGCAGCTGTCCGTCACTCAGACTCCTCCTTGGAGGCAGAGGACTCCTCCCTTGG
>VWZW01000891.1:158987-184078 GCA_013397115.1 Edolisoma coerulescens | reverse complement strand
TCCTGATGTCCAACCTGAAGCTCTCCTGGAACAACTTCAGTNGCTCATGTCCAGCCGCTGTCCCCAGCGCCCCTAGGGCCTTTCCCAGCTTTCCAGCCCCTCTGCCCAAGCCTGGAGCTGCAGGGGGTTGGTGTGACCCAAGGGCAGGACCCGGCCCTTGGCCTTGTTGACCTTCAGACCACTGGCCTAGGTCCATGGATCCAGCCTGTAAATCTCAAAATAAATTTACACCTGATGATGACACTGCTGGTAGTGACCAAAAGCCCAACATGCTGAGCCTTTCAGAAGCAGAAAGGTCACCACTAACCTGTCCCATATTTGAAATATCTCTGAGTTACCTTTTGGCCTCCAAACTGTCACTTGATCTCCCATGGCACAATAACATGAAATGACCTGATGCCTTAGGTTTTAACTTTTATATTTTCAAATCCTGTACTGCCTAGTGTGTAACTCTGAAGTTTCTTGTAGCCTGTTAGCTGCTCTTCTCTCATGCGGGTTAGACAAAACAAAGCCTCTCTAGGTTTGCTCTTCAAGGACACCCAGATTGTCCTAGGCCCAAAATGTGTAAACCAGCATCTTTAGAAGGGGAGTAAGCTTGGGGAAATTACATCATTAACTGAAGTTTTAATTGGAGAATTAACCCTGATATGCAAATGAACCAAACTTATAAAAGTGTGAAGAGCCCCTGACCCAGGGTCCGTCTTGGGTGTCGCCTCTGGCCTGCCCAGGGTGTACCTTTGGAGGCCCTTCAAATAAGTACCTACCTTTATCCCCTTATTGCTGTCTAGTCTCTGTTTTTTAGGTGGCCACTTTAGGCATCAGACCTGTGGTACTTTGTGCTGCCTCACCCTAAAGAGTTCTGAGGACAAATACATGACTGAGGAAGGCTCATGTGTCCTCTCAGATCCACTGCCACAGGCTCAGTGTTTCCTACTTACCCTGCTCACTAATTTTGAACAAAGAATAGAAGAAATTTGGGAGGTAGAATTCCTCCTTTGGTGCTTCCTTAGCAAGTACAGACTGCTTGCTGTTCACAAGGCAAATACAACCCTGAGGTTCCCTAATTTCTGGCCAGTTTTCTATTTCTTGATGCAAATTTGAGTGTACTCTGAGTGGATTTTAAAAGGTCGTCAAGCCTGGAAGGGGCTGCCCAAAGGGGTGGTGGAGTCCCCATCCCTGGAGGTGTTCAAGAAACGACTGGATGTGGCACTCAGTGCTCTGGGTTAGGTGACAAGGTCAGAGGCTGGACTTGATATCTTGGGGGTCTTTTCCAACCTTAATGATTCCATGATTCTGTGGTTCTATGGAGGGGACCTTAAGGACAGTTCTTTAAAGAAGCTTCATGCCAAAATGCTGAACCAAACCAACAACAACCAAATAACCAACCAAAAACCCCACCACAAACCCAAAACTCAGGAAAGATTGAAAAGTGTCACTCAGAAAAGTCTCCCTGTAGGGTCACTGGAAGTCTGATACTCTACTTGTCTATGATTAGATCAAACATTACATGATAATAAATATATTAGACACAAGTTAATCCATAATTGACTGATTTCTTCAGATACACATTTTTTCCAAAATTTTCTCCAAAATTTCTTCAGATACACATTTAATTCTGAAAGTCTTTCCTCTCAAGTGCACAAAAGGAGCAGAATGAGACTATGACCCAGATGAAAATCTGCCTTCCTCACCCCAAAGTGAAGAACACTTTGGTACTGAACCACAGTAGAACTTGCAGCAGAGACAGCATTGCTTTGTCACAGTGCAGCCCAGATGAAATTGGGAACAGCACGAGAGGAGATGGATACAAAGAGGTCTCACAACAGAGAACTGTTAAAACAAACTGCTAATACTCTGGAGTAGCGATAGGCAATCTGCCTGCAAGCTACTGATCCATAAAAAGACAAACAATTTTCAGTGAATCTACTTGAAGTGATTTTTGTTGAATCTTCTCTCCCAGGAAAAGAATTCACCCCGCCTCAACTCCACTCCCCAAACCTTAATTTTATGAAACATACAGGAAGATTAGTGCATAAAGGAGAGACCATCTGTTTCCTTTCATCACTAAACTAGAGATGGTTTCCTCTCTGCAGAAGATTGCAGCCCTTAAGATCTTGAGACTGTAAGCGTTTGTTATTTAAATGCAAGCAGGCCAGAATCTAACAGGTCATTATTTCCCTTTAAAATGAGGGAGGGAAGTTGCATCATCAATCATTATCTCGAATTATTTCAATCTTATCTCTTTTCTGGCTTTAACGGGCAACCTCATGCACATGGTGAGAAGTATTCAGTTTCAGTCAGGATTTTGTTTTGTTTTCCTCCTGGAATACCTGGGTGAGTCCAGGTATTGAGACACATTTTTAAGAGACACACATGGGAACCACTGGAAAAATCCTGTTGGAAGCAAATGTGTGTCTGGTACATACTATTAATGCTATTTTATATGGTTCTACATGACAAGCTCTTTCCTTTTCATGGGATTGGCACTGTGAGAATAGTTAATTAACACAAACTCAGGAGCAAGCCTGCTTCTTGAGGCTTGATGTTCCCAGCTCTCACACCACTTAATTCCATCTAGAGGAAATAATTTTTATGGCCAACATGTTTTCTAAAGACAAGAAAGGCTTTTAAACATAGCCAAGCTAAAGCTGGAGCTGTTCCTCTCATAGATTCATTTGTGCAGCTGAGGATTTGAAGGTGCTCAATGCCTAAAGTTTATGATTGAACCCATGGATCCAGGGTCCGTTGAAATTTTTGATGTCACTATCTGGAACTCACTGCTTCAGCCCAGAAAATAATGCTTTCCTTCTTCTCCGTAGCTATCCTAGAACCACCAAAACCGTTCTATGCTGTTGAAACATTGCAAATCTGGAAAGGGATACCTTTGGCCTACATGTGACATATTTTTGGCATCTGCTTCAAAATCCATCCAAATCAGTGGACTTGGAGGAAGAGGGAACAATATGAGTCCACATGGGCCAAAAAGGTCCACTTACAGTGACCTGATTCCAGGCTAAAGTCTCAGAGGAAAATAAGCAGAGGCAAATTACATTCCAGCTATTGCTACTGGGTACCCATTTTACAGAGTTTGGCAACTATTTAAAATTTTAAAAAACCTCAGAAACACCCCAAAACCAGAATATCAGAGATATTGTTGTATGCTCAGCCTGATTGCAGGTTCCCTTCTCCACACTCAGCTGGACACTCCGAGAATGATGAGGAACCTCTATGATTACGACTCTCCCACGTGTTTTACACCTGTTTCACCGAGGAATAAAAATGCTACAGGTCAGTCATTCCAGAAGATTTCCTATAATGATATTATCTGACTATCATGCCTCTTCCTAATTATTTTTTATATCCTGTACCCAGATCTTCCTTTTGAAAGGAATGAGGGACTTGTCTTTACAAACAAACTGTGGGTCTGCTGGTAGATAAAACTAGCACTGAGAGATAAAAGAAACAATGGGAAGGATTCCACTGATTGATGAATGGAATGAGAGAGATTTGTCTTTACAAACAAACTGTAGGTCTGCTGAAAAATAAAATTGGATACTGAGAGATGAAAACAACAATGGGAAGAACCATGAATTCCATAGGAATTCCACAAATTGACACAAGGAAAAGAAAAAGGGAGGGGGGGATGCATTAGAAGGGCGTCTGTAGTAGGCGATTCAGGAAGTCTGTACCTCTCAAGTACCTCAGCCAATGGGGAAAGAGAGAGGGAAATGCAGCCGGGAAATTGGGATAAAAAGGAGGCTTCGTCCTCCAAAAATTTGAGAGGCCCCAGGGGAATGCCCCATGGCCTCTCCCTTTACTCGAATAAAGTTACAGGATTCCTCTGTCTCCCTTTTGGACATAAACCTCTGGTGTTTGTGGATTAATTTTCCTGACACTTTCAATGGCATCCCTGGACATACACAGAGCAGAGGACAATATATATCCCTCATCCTCTTCTTTTTTGTCTGCCTTTCTCATCATATCCCCACAGTTTGCACCTTTCCTTACCTATTTATCTCCTGTACCCTTTGGGATCTGTAATCCCTCCTCCCACTTTCAGGTTATTAATATTTTGACTGTTTATCTCCTAGGATTATACAGTACCTTCCTTCTGCAGCCCATGGCTGCCCTTGTGGTGGGAATTTCACCCTCACAGAGGAAACCAAATAAAAAAGCAGGCATGTTGCCTTTGCCAAGAGCCACTTCTGCAGAGACCATTTGGAGGGCCCTGCTGTCCCACAGAATTTAAATTGGGACCTTTCAGCAGCTCGTGATTTTACTTGAAAGAGAAGAAAGAAAAAAAGCAAAACAGAGCTGTTGAGAGAAGTTTCCCAAGTGAAACTCAAGTCTCAGAAGGCAAGGAAAGGAGGTTCTTTTTTAAAACATAAACTGCTATAAACCATAGCTCTATAAACTGCTGCTCTGGAATTGGGATAAATTTAGTATGGATTCATCACTGAGAAGTAACTTCTCCTGGTATGTGAGCTATCTGTGAGCTTTTGAAGCTGTCTTCACTAGGCTCTACAGAAGGGTAAACAGGCTGGCATGTATCTCACTGTATACATGCTCTTGCATGGGAAAATCCAATTTAATCCCTAGAATTTCAGCTTTCCCTGTTCTGTTCTTAGCCAGGCAGCTGCTTTTAGGAAAATCTTTTATCTTCAAGCAAGACAAGGAGCAAACAGTATGGACTGCATGTGACCAGAAGCAGAATCTCTGCTGTAAACACTGACTGATTTGGGCACTTTCAAACACCTGATTTCTGCTAAAGAGTGTTCTGGGAGCAAAGGACAGTGGACAAGAGAGAAAGGAATCAGAAATTAGAGGGCTAATTGGGGATCTAATAATAACTTTTTTTTTGTCACAAATTCTTCTAGAAGTCATTCCATGGTTCTTGAGTTTGAAGACCCCATGCAGGACAAAATACATCTACTTTGGGAGATCAACTCAGTGAGCCAAGAACTTTCCATTTGCAATATTTGTTTTGCATCTTCCAGTGCTCTGCTGGCTGTCAAAGCAAAGCACATTTCATGGAGCATGAAGAGAATCACTGGAGAGAAAGGGGAAAGAGCCACTGAGGTCACTGATCCCGCAGCTGATGTGAGGGCAGATTTTGGGGTTGTCAGGTCAAGTTTTCTTCATGTGCTGAGCGGTTCAATCTCTTTGGCCTGGAATCTTCTCCCACTCACCTGATGTGAACTGAATGGACTTATCTGAAGACCAGCACTTAAACTTCTCCAAGTGTGACAAATAAAGAGAAAAGTCCTTACTTTGTGCATTTATTTGCACTTCGATTAAGTGCAAGTTTGTGGTCTTTCACACTCATCTTGCATTTGCATATCATCAGATAAGTGTTAGGCTGGAGAACCGTCTAAATTTAAATCCTGTGTGGGGAAAAAAAAAAAAGAAGAATTATTGGGCCACCTTAACTGCCAGACATTAGTAGGGAACCACGATCATTCACTCTAAGTTTCACAGCCAGACATGGAAAGATTATTTTCCTAAACATCTGAGTAAATAAAGAACAATCCACAGAGACAGAGAAGCTTCATGGGATATAATAATAGCTTTTTCTGATATTTTAAGAAGAAAGGATAAGTAGTTACAAACAAAAGAAAAAAAACCCCATATTTTGAAGGACATTAAGAAGGGTGAAGGCAGAACATCTTACCAAATTTACCAAAGCTCAAAGACTAGATTTTTGGGAAAGTTGGTTGTTATAAATGAATAGACCCAATTCAAGAATAAANCTATACCGGGAACTCCTCTTTGGAGATGTAGATTTCCAGGAGCTCGCTGGATGACTTCCTGATGGGCCATCTGCTCTCTGTAGACCTGTTGTTTGGATGTAAGCACCTTCCCGGTAGGAGCCGCATTCCTCTCGGAGCCAGCTCTGGCCGTTTTTTTAAAACTGGTTACAACTTAACCTTCTATACACATATTTTGATATTACATATTCGAGCGCGAATTTCCCGATTTATTTATAATATTGGTGTTTTGGAAGATGGGAGTGCCTGCATAAAAAAGGTTCACTGTCAGAGCTCTGCCCTGGTGCCAGGCTGTTTTAACCTTAAATTACCTAAGGGAATGAGATGCAATTGTACCATTTTATCTTAATTTATGTATAGTAAAGGCATTTCTGGTCCTCATTTTGTGATTAAGATAACTCTTCTGACTTGTTACAGCTCCAAACAATGTGGGGTCCAAACTGGATCAATGCTACTGAAAGAAAATTTTATTATTTCCTTGAGTCATGTTCCGTGGTATCTGAGATATCAAAATAAAGTCTTCAAGTACTGATAGCAACCTGAACCTCCATTAAACTTTTCTGGCAACAGAGAAACAAACACAAGGCCTGCAGCACCAGGCTGAAGCACAACAGAGCTGTTACCTCAGTAGGGCTGGTATTTTTTCAATCCTATTCATTATTCTTAACTCTCCCACAAGTATCAGCTGTTCCATACTTTTCTTCCTTGTGTCATTCAATTGACAAACACACTTTGGGATATGGGCTCTAATTTTGGGTATATCTGGAAAGGAATGGTGTCATTCTCAGAATGGGGATCAGAAGTATAAAACTACTCTCCTCACAGATTATTCTTCATGTTTCCACATCACTCTTCCTGCACAGGGTTAGATCACCACGTTTAGTGCTGTTTTTCCACAGCTTCCAGTGGATTGCTGGAGGTGCTTTGGGAGTACAAGGACAGAGAAAAGCTCCCAAATAGGCTGATGGGGATCCTGGATGAGAGCCACACAAAGCTGACCACACACATCAGACCACATCATCTTCCACACCAGAATAAATCCACACTTTATTTTCTCTCAGTTTCTGTCTTGATCACCAATGTGGTTTTCTCAGCCTTTAGCTCCCTGGAAAATGGGAGGTGTCTAGTGGATTTTGAGTAAAAATGGAGCTAGTGGAAAAAATTAGAAGAATTTTCTGCTGGATAACATGGTTTAGGTGACTGGAAACATCTCATCCAGAGCAGTAAAGCTTTGTTTCACCTTCTTATCTGGTTTCTATGACACTTACTACAAATAATATTATTCAGGTGTAACCATAATTTCCTATATATTCTATTCATGCCACTCTGTCACATTTCAGCTAGGACAAAAATTGCTGACTTATAAAACATTCCAGTTTGAGCTTTTGAAATTTTCAATTATTTTCATTAAGTATTTTCATTTCTGTTCTAAATTTTGGACAAAGTATAAGGGGGAAAAACAGAAAAAAGAGAAATAGAAAAAACAGAAATTCCCACTTCTCAATTTTTTTAAAGTGTTGGAACAAGTGACCATCTATAAACTGCTATTATGCATCAAAGTACATCAGGAGAAAGCCAAAAGTCTTTCTGAAAACAGTTTAAGTCCCACACACTGTGGTGTGCCTCACAATCATAAATTTATATTGGAGCAGAGCTGAGGTCTTTACACTATTTCTAGACTCTTTTAAAAAGTGGTTCCACTGGTAATGTGGCCCTTGAGGGAAGCTGATTTATTGACATTTCTTTCAGAAATGTAATGAAAACTGCTCTCAATGCCAAGGCTACCTGAGAAAAAAGATTGATGGAAATTTCCTGTACATCCTGCAGCTTTTTCACTTGAGATATAACCATCAGAATCCTGTTTAGACATATTACCATCACTTTATCCAGGCCTTTTACTGAAAGGAAAAGGCTGACGAAATCAATTCACCCCATGAAAGAAAGATGACACTGTGCTGGCCTCAGCCTGTTAGAATTCCCTGGGATCAGTGGCCATGGAATCAGTTTGCCATGGAATCCTAGTCGGTGTAAATTTTCCTTCTTTCCCCTTCTCTTGCAGGCATTGTTCTGTGATTAGCAGAGACACATTTCCAGCACAAAGCAGACGGGATAACAATGAAGAAACAGAAATGAGGGGTGATTTTCACTTCACCCCATCCTTATACCTTGAGAGGTTCACGCTGGTCACCAAGGGGTGTTTTCACAGGCTGGGCTTGAGTACTCTCCTTGGGAGGTTCATTACACTGAAGTTTTGGAGCTATAGGGTTTGGTTGTTTTTTTGTTTTGGTTTGTTTTGGTTTTTTTTTAAGTCATTCCCTATTACTTTCTTTCCCACTGTACAACCTTCTTTCCCCAAGCCTTTCACACCTTCCTGTAAAGCTGTTAGCAGCCTATTCCTTCAGGAATTTGGTACATTTATTTGCTAAGATGGGTCTTTGGGGCACACTCCTACATAGAGAAAGGGCCGTTGTGTAGCCTGGAAACAACTTTCACTTAATCAAAGCGTCTTTTGATTTTGAGCTCAGAATGGACTCCCTGTGTCCAAGGGGAGAACAAGCGAATATTCTTACCTCATTTTCACCTGATTCACCTGCTAATCAGCGATCCCATCTTCCTGGCCTTGAGCCATGGAAGAAGAATGTATTATTATCCCATATCCCATCCATTCTCTTACACCTGTTTCTGCTTTTCCTTGGACTATATCTCTCCAGAGGATGACTTTCCCTCATGCCTATCCTCAAACTATGAGCACCGTAAAAAAAATGAACAGTTTCTACACCAGACCCTTCTAGGCCTGAGTTTCATTTTTTTGGAGGGTGGGTCAGGAGATACTTAGCTAGATTTTATTGTTAGAACCTTCTTATATTGTGAATAAAGTTAAGTTGTGAGGAGAAATTTTTATTCTGATTCATACCAGTGCAAACATGGAGAATGGCAAAACTCACCATGGAGTTCTTAAGTGTTCATCTCAGGGGAAGGGAAATTTTACCAGCAATTCATATGGACAGAGCCAGGGAAGTCAGAGTTTTAGCTGTCACATTTACTCAGCTGCATTAGCCTGGACGACCAGTTTTAAAAACTCCCATTAACTGTTGCCTGTCCCTTTCTTTTTCCCATCAGCTCTTGCTCATATTCCTCACAGAAAACCTGTTAGATGATCAAAGGTAAGCGATAAAAGCTGCCTTTGCGCACTGCATTCTGGTGTATCAAAGTGCTTTAAATAGACTTATGAAAAAGAAAAAGAAAAAGAAAAAGAAAAAGAAAAAGAAAAAGAAAAAGAAAAAGAAAAAGAAAAAGAAAAAGAAAAAGAAATGATTTTTTATTAGAGTTGTTTCTTCCAGAATCTCAAACCTTGCCTAACAAAGCCCCAATTTAAGTTAGGAAAAGTTGGGACAGCTATGAACTCTTGGACTCATTCTCTTCATAGTTATTTGTACTTTGAAGGTTTTCAGTATGGGCTTTATTTGTGGCAATTTCCAAATGAGGCTGAGCAGGGAGTGCCAGTTTGGCAAAACAGGCTGGAAAAAGCTACTGAGAAAAATATGTCCCTCAGCATTTAAAGATCTTTACTCTTCCCTCTATGTGTACCTAACAAATACATGCAGGGAGCAGCCTGGTTTTTTTCACACTAAGGAAGCAAAAAAATAATGGAAAAGTCAAGCAAAGCCAAAGCAACCCAGAAGTTCCCCTGGGCGTGGTGCTGAGCCTGGGAATTCTCCACCTGCACGGCCAGGCAGTGCTAGTGGGGCCCAGGGATGCACAACAGAGGATGGAAGATGGCATTGGGAAGGCTCTGAAAGGAGAATTTTGTTCTCTGGTGCATCATCCTCATAGTGTAATGCTGAGCAAAGGCAATAATTTCTGTAACCAGATAGGAAAGGGTTTGCTCTTATGTCCTGTTTGTCTGTCAGCCTGAGCTGTGCAAGGTCAATGAGAGAAAGAGTTGAAAGAAACTTGCCCAGAGAAGTTTTTGTGGCTGCCCCATCCCTGGAAATGTCCAAGGCCAGGCTGGACGGGGCTCTGAGCAACCTGGGATAGTGGAAGGTGTCCCTGCCCACGGCAGGGATTGGAACAAGATGGGCTTTAAGGTCCCCTCCAACCTGAGCCATTCCATGATTCTGTGAAACCCATGGAATATCAGGGTAAGGAATTCTAGCAACCTGGTCATTTTGTGAGAATTCTGCACTGACAGATGGGATTCTTTCCCCCCTCAGTCTGTCTTATGACTCCCTGCTGAGGTGCTTACATGGATACCTTGGCTCCACTCTGTTGCAGTGAGTTGTCTTGTTTAGGTCAATCCAAATGATTGGTTATCCTCCACAGAGGTTTGTAACCTCCACGCAGCTGAGGGGTGATAGCTGTGCTCCAGTTATCGAGTAGTCCTTAGCCAACATGTAAATTGCACTGAGGCTGCTGCCACCCCTTCAGTCCCCAAAGGCTGCTCCGCTCCTTCCTCACTCTTTGACACTTCTCCCTACTGGAGCTAGAATCCCTGTTCAGATGTCCTGGAGGATGGCCTGTGGCAGAGAAAGGAGCACTCTGCTGTGCTTCCCAAGCCAGAAGGGAAGCAAGCAATCATTCACACTTCATTAGCTGCTGGAGCACACATCTGTTCCCAGCTTCCACACTGGCACCCATCTCACCGAAGGGGGCAGACCCCAGAGTGGGCAAAGGAAAATTAATTCCTGCTGTCTACCCCTTCTTCTTCCCAAAAGCTGCTTGGAGCTTTACTCTTTAAGGACAGAAACTAAGGCCCCTTGACTCAGCCAGGACTCAGCATGGTTCAATAAGGTCACAGAATCACAGAATACTTTGGGCTGGAAGGGACCTTAAAGACCACCTCATTCCAAACCCCTGGCCTGGGCAGGGACACTTTCCACCAGACAAGGTTGCTCAAGATACTTATTCCCTCCTTCCCCTGGTTGACAGAGAGGGGAATAAAGGGACACTCTCCCCAGAGAACCCCTCAGCAGCAGCACTGACCCTGGCACTGCCAAAGAGACCAGATTTTGGCCAGTCACATGCAAAAATGCTCCCACAGGGCCAAATTCCCCCCAACACATTAACTCAGCCTGGCTCAAAACACCAGGTTCAGCTCTGGCCTGAAAGGCACTTTTAAACCCAGAAGCACGTGAGCACAGAGCTCCTCTGCCTTGGCTTTGTGGGTGAGGCAGGTTCAGGGCCTGGGTGAAAGCCTTTACTCCACCTGAAAGTGAGGCAGGATGCTCCTTGCAGCACCAGACCTGTTAATCTCTGCAGCTAGGAAGATCACTCTGACCCCATCTAGCATCAATTCAGTATTTTCTTCCTTTGCCTTCTGCAAATTACATAAGTGGGAGCCCCTCGGAGGCAGAAAAGAGGGGCTGTGGTGGCAGCTGCTGCTACCTAGGGGGGAAGGAAAAGGGAGCAGTGAGTGGAAAGGGACTGTCACAATCAGAGTGGCTTTGCTGCAAGTAAAGACTCTCCAGCTGGGGCTGCGTGGGAGGGAGCAGAGATTCTGCCAGCAAGCAGAAAGGTGGAGGATTTGCAGTGATGTGGTTATGTTGTTTTTTTAAAAAGACGAGCTGATTTTATTTCTCCCGTGGCCCCTTCCTCATGCAGAGCTCTGTAAGGTAAGAGTTCACAGCTCTTCAGACAGACTGGGCAGACAGGACTTGTATCAACGAACCTCAAGCATTTTAAACCAACAGCAAAGAACCCAACCAAAAAGCATCCCCTCCCTATAACCAACAAAACATTTTTGGTCGTTATCAGATTTCTCATCCTACGGCAGCTCCCGTGTCCCATCCTTGTGTCCCACAGAGCCAAGTGTGTGTGTGTCCACACATGAGAGACAGCAAAACGACAGCTAAGATCCTCTGAAAGTTGTGAAAATCCAACATGGTTCCAAGGCGATGTTTTGGGGGAGAAGGAATGATACAAACACCCCAAACAAATCAAACTCTTCGTGCTTCTTTCCCACCCTCAGTTTGTCTGCACTCAACGAGCAGGGTGAGAGCAGCTCTCTCAGAGCACATCATTAATATCTTCTGCCTGCATCTGCTGTACCCAGGCAAAAACTGCTCCCAGCCCTGCCCCAGCCTCACATCCCCCAGTGCAGTTAATGTGCTGAGAGGCACTGTTTTGCCCTAGTAATCTTGTTTACACATTCCCACTGCATTTTATTTCCTGCATGCCTGTGCTGTAATCTCATTTGCCAGCCTGAAAGGTAAAAGCAAACCAGAACGAGCTACCAAGAACAAAAAAAGAAAAGGCAGGAGGCTCGCAGGAATGCCCTTGCCCATCTCACATAGGCAGGAATGTGCTTTTTCACTCCTGCCACGTGAGGGATTGCACCCCTGTGCTCAGTGTTCCCCGAGTCCTGCCTGAATTCCCGACTGGGCAGCACAAAGCGTGGGGATTTGCGGGCAGTTAATTCAGATAATTGTATTTTCCTGCTGCCTGTGCGACGGAAATGCCGGAGCTCCAGGGGCAGAGGATTCCACGTGCGCTCGCTGCCGTATGTAGTGCACTGTGTGCCTGCAGCTGCCCTCCTCTAGTCCCATCTGTTGGAGATTGATGTTGATTTTGCTCATCTTGCCTCCTGAAAACGGAGCAATAATAATGAATGAACTCAGTGTTCAGCAGAGTGTTGGCAGCCGATCCAGGCTGATGGCAGGCACATGCTCTGCAAGGTTCCTCTGCTGCAAACACGCTCACAAGGGTATGGGACTGGATCCTGGGATTAAGAACCCTGTCCTAGACAGGTCTTGGCAGCACGTTCACCTCGGTGGATATCAGTCCATCACCTTTCTTATCATTAGGAGGCTTCTGCTGTGTTTCTCGACTACCTTGGACTTTTTTTCCTGTAACTACAGGCACAAAGCCCAAGCATAGAGCTAGCAGCTGGTTAAGGACAGTCAACTTCTAAGCAAAATGCCCTTTTCAGGTTGAAGAAATTTTCATCTAAGCTTAATCTTTTATTGCAAATTAAAAGCTGATAAATAGAATCAAAATTGTTTGATTAGCCTAGTCTGAAACTCAAGCTTATTAAACCATGAACTTGCTTCCTATCCTCTAATAATGACAAGGAGAGGCTGGAAAGAAATTAATGAACATGCTTTTGGCAAAATAGCAGCAGTAGTGCACCTAAATGAAAGAAGATGTCCTATAAATAGAAACCCTAATTATAAGCCAGCCCCAGATGTTTGTTTACAGGAACTTACCTTGTTTCTGATTGGGGATGTCTAGATGTGTATACTATGCCTCCAAGATGTAAGAGGAATCAGGAGCTGTCATTTTAGGGTACGTGAGAAGATAGAGCTGCACTCAGTTCAGTGATGGAGGTGTAGGTAAGTCAGACAAGTCATCACCGCTGTCACTATTCCCAATCCTCAGGCTTCCCCTTGGAGCTCCTATTGCCCACTCCCTGTGGTAAACATCCCACAGCTTGAGTTGGTTCAGCCTTCACTCTATTTAAATGGGATACTTTGCAATTTGTACAATTTAAAACCCTGAACAGAGGCTTGGCATACAGCATTAAACAGACAAGGACAAGAAATGTCCTTCCCTCTTTGCTTTGTAAATAGCTGGATTTGATGGAGTCTTACTTGCAGCAAGGACATGTTCCTAACACACTGAAAGTGATAGAAAATTTCCCACTGACTTCACTAAACTTTTGAGACCCAAAGGAATATTACAGCGGTAAAAAGCCAGCATTGTACAATGGCCTCAAGTTTCTTCTGGCAGTGAATGTCTTTTAACAAATATGCCAAAAAAAGCTGAATCTCCCCAAAGCAGGAGAGACATTGAATGGTTTCATGTCCTTGCTCTGAGGGACTTTAATGTCCACAAACGCTCAGAGCGCTCAGAATTTTGATAAAGTTCACTCTAAGATCAAAGCCTGTTGCCAGAGACTCAGAAATCTCCTCATTAAAGCCTCAGTCCTGAACCCATTTGTGCATCTGTTCACGTCAGTCAGGACTATGCCTCAGCACAGAACTGAGCACCTCACTGGATCTATCCAGCAAAAGAAAATCAAGGGAGTTGAAAGGAACTGGAAGATCCACGTGACAACGATAAAGTCCTCCAGTTAAAGGCTTAAGGCTTGCATCAGCCCACAGATCTCCCAGGTCATGGTACTCTTTTCCTTACTAGAGAGGATTAAAAAAAAGCCAACAAATTCCTTTAAAAAGTTTGTGCTTCATATAAACAAGTTTCATTTAAATGCAGATAATCTCTGAGGTGTTCCGCAAGCAAAAAACAGAAGTGTTCCACTAATGTCAAGGAAATTAGGCTGGTTCATGCCAGCTGAGAATCTGCCCTAAGGACTCTGACAAGGCAGGGCCAGGTCCTACAGCATCCAGTTCCAACAGAAGCACGGGGAAGTACTGTCCTCACACAAACTTCTCTGGTGAAATGGGTGACACTCCACTGATTCATGTAATATCAGTTCTAAATTTAGACATGGATGAGAACTGAAATGAAGAACATAAACCCTTATGGAGCAGGAAAATCTACCTTTCAAGTCCAAACAGACTTAGGAGGAATTATTCCCGAGCTGAGCTTACCACTTGCTGGTAATTTTTTCACCATCTCAAATCCCACATCAGAAGAATTTCAGGCTGTGACAGACAGATACAGATACAGAAATAGAAACAGATAGAAACATAGATTAACACATTTAAAATCATCAGTCATTATTATTGAGAAACTGTTATCACTGTCACACACTCGTAATATGGTTCTGCAGAATGGGGACATTATTTTATTGAGTTAAAGATGGGGAAAAGGCATAAAGAATACAGGTAATGCACATATTTGAAATAGAAATATAAACATAAACAGAAAAATGTTCAAGTCAAAGTCACATGAAAAATTAGACTAATCTTCAGATGCATTCTAGACTTGTATGTACAGCATTTTTACGCTAAAAGTAGAAATACAAACTCCAGAGATGCAGCACATCTCAAGAATACAAAATAAATAAACAAAGATGAGTGCCAATAAAAGAAAGAGAACAAACACTTGAATTTTCTTCCAGAATGATGAGAAAATTTGATATGTAAGAACCACGGGAGAAGATGCCAAATCTATGACAAGAACTCAATTTATTTCCAAACAAAAGCTCAAATAACAAAGTCTTGTGCCTGGGAGTGAGCCCAAAGCATTGAAACTTTTCTCACTCCTGTTGTGGAGCTGAACAATTCCTCTATGAGAGAAACCTCGGAGCAGACCAGTGTTTCAGCAATCCCAGAGAAGAAATCCAATTCTGGGGATGACGGGGACATCACAGTTATTTATCCAGAAGGAATTTTTCGGTAGCTTGCAATCCAAGATGACTTGAGAACAAGGAATAGGCTGCTTTGGTTTCAGACTCTGCAGCAGTGTCTTCCTAATGGTCAGTGTCTGCAGGAGGAAAGCAATCAATAGACTGTCATGCAAAAAGGTGCAATAAGTAACGAGGAAAAATCATTGAGCTCCACACTGGACACAAAATTATGGCTCAGAACAAAGTGGAAGGTGTCCTTTCCCATGGCAGGGGATTGGAACTACAGGATCTTTAGGGTCCCTTCCAACCCAGGCCATTCTATGACTCTGATCCTCTGAAAGATTCACCATTATTTCACTTTCCTTTCAAGAGTGATCCAATTAACTGAGTGACACTGAGCACCATCAGTGGTTTTCCTACTGGAAGTTTCTCCTTCATCAATTTGTTTGCATAACCAAATATCCTAGTGAAAAAAACCAGCCCTGTTTCCACTCCCACAATCCTTGCAAATTAGATTTTTATGGTTGATTTTTCCTCTCCAGAAAAATAGGTCACTTCCCCTGCAGTAATGCACACAATCTGAGGCCCATGTTTCTGCTTGGAAGGAGCACACATGGGATGCAAGTGCCCCTTGGAGCTGGGCATCTGCACATGCCACCGACTACCTCGACTGGTCAAGTGACTATCTGCAGATTTCCCCTGCCTTCAGAGCTGAAGCGAGGCCTAAATACTTAAGCCTTTTTCTACTTCCAATCTCCCTCTCTGAAAATATGGACCATAAATATCCTCTCCCAGGAGATTAGTCCTGGAACCGTATTGGGCTTAAAGTTACGTTCAAACAATGTCCTAATAAAAACAAATAGTAAATAAAGTGCGTTCCAAGGACATCAAATCATGATTACAATGACTTCCATTTTTGTAGAACTTCCAAAATAAGTCTTTCTTTCTTTACGCACTGGAAAACGAAAAGACTTGGTATATGGGAATAAGTTAAATAGATGGAAATACAGAAGTAAAAAATAACAGCAGATTGCTTAAGAAGAATATTTAAAACCAGAAAAGTTATTCCCAAGTAGCTTCCCAGGCAGCCTCTGTAAGACAAAACAGAAAAGAAAGAAGCAGAAAAAGGATTTTTCAGCTTAGTGGGATCAAAGAAGTTGGTTTCAACAGGGTCTGAAAGGGAGCAAGGAGTACTCTGACCATAACTGCACGTCTGAACCACATGATTTTACACACACACATCCCTTAAATCCATCACATTGAATGGTGCCTTCTTTCAGCATGTGTGCTAATGCTCCACTTCATAAAGCAGCCCTGAAAGGGCAAAGAGGAGAGAGAGCCCTACAAATATTGGTCATTCACACTGGGAGCCCTGCAGCGTGGGGGCCACACAGCCACCCCCCTGCCTGTCTCAGAGGGCTGTTCCCCAGTTCTGATAAAGTTTTCCACAGTCTTGAAGGTGAGCTTGAGTCCAAAGGTGACTTACATGAAAAAAAAAAAAACAAAAAGAAAACCCCCAAAAAAGCAGCAAAGTGAAATCCTTTGGAAAGGTTTTGAACTGAATCTGTGTGAAATGAAATAAACAGGTCTCCCCACTCCGAAATAACAAAGGCAATTTCTGTCAGAAGAGCTCCCCACGTGTTAATCTGCAGTGAAGCCTCAGTGCCAGAGCTGGCACCCTTTGATGTTAAAGGAAAAGCTCCCGCTGTCTTCATGGTGCCCAGATTCCTGACTGAATTGAAAAATAACAGAGTAAGAGGCTTCCTAAGCTCCCAAGAGCTCTCTGAAGATCACTGCCCAGTGATTAGAGGAGATGTCAAGGGGACTGGGTTAGAAACCTCACACTGCCTGAGCTGGAAATGCTCCCTAGAAGGGCTCCTGATTTTGTTGTGAGTGATCTCAGAACGAAGCTCAGCAAATCTGATGGCAGATTTGAGTAGAAAAAGAGAGATTCATTATCTCAAAATAAAATACTTGGCTTTTTTTTTTAAATTTTATTTTACCAATTCCACTTTTCCTACTTCTTTTTTCCTACTGATTTATGTTAGCTAGAATCAAAGTTGAATTTTATGTGGGTTTTTCATTGTATTTTCATACTCTTCTCCTTTCTTTTCTCCTTTTGAAGGAAGAAGGAGAGAGAGGAAATAAAAGAAGGTTGGAAAATGAAAGGGACTTTACTCATTTAAATTTTGCATAAATAATTTTTTTAGTTGAGGTCAGAATAACCGAAATTGACGTTTTCATGTAAACATGAAAAATACGAGTGTAGCTTTTTGACACTCTTTGATCACATATTTCCTACAGCAAGAACTTCTTGATTAAGAATTTTCAGCCAACTTAGAGGCACAAGTATTAGGAGTCCCTGCAATCTGGCATCCTGAGCCATAATCTTTCCGAGCAGCACGGAGGGATCTGCTCTGA
This sequence comes from Edolisoma coerulescens, assembly GCA_013397115.1. Lineage (NCBI taxonomy): Eukaryota > Metazoa > Chordata > Aves > Passeriformes > Campephagidae > Edolisoma > Edolisoma coerulescens. The sequence goes on along the minus strand of VWZW01000891.1, from coordinate 166,639 downwards.
GCAGCAGAGCATCTACGCTATGGCAGAGTGGTGCCTGTAATACAGGCGAGGATAATGCAGGGTAAGAGATTAATATTCTGCATCGTACTGGGCTCTGTTATTTTTATCCCGCTGTTTCCTTCACTCACCATCTCATGACTCACACCCTCCCCACAGTGGAATTTCTGCCTCGGTCTCGTGGCTCACTGGTGTGTTAGGGAAGATGTGGAGAGCCATCTGGAGAACACCGCTCCTGCTTGAGCTCCAGGTCGCTCTGGAAAACTCAGAGAGGCAGCAGAATTTACTGATATATCACCTACCTGCTCTGGCTGTTGAATCCCTTTAGCAAACTGTCTTCAGCACTTGCGAGGGTTGCAGCTCTTCCTTGTTTTTGCAGCCTTAGTGACTCCACTGGATACAAGTCCAAGTTCCAGACAATCTCATCGAAAGTTGGCACTTTACCAGCCTTTAGTAAAAGTACAGGGCTCAACCTGTGAGGTGGCAAAAGGCTTGTGAGAGACAGGTGAATGTAATTCAAGATGAGCGAAAGAGCTGTTCCTTATGCATTTCTTGGTTATCGCCTCAGGGATATGGTCCTTGATGCCACACTAGGCAGACCACCCAGGATTGATGCTTCCTGAGGCCAAACCACAGTTCCCTGATGTGGGATGGGAAGGTCACAAGAGGAATGAGATGTTTAAATCCTTACTAATTGCACATAGAGCTACCACGATCCCAAATGCAGAACTTCTAAACCCCAGTACGGTCTGCTGCTGTAGAATCCTGCACTCACACTTCCCAGTGGATTCAGTTCCCCAAGTGCTTGGGCTCTGGCTTCTCTTTAAACCCAGATGTAACATGGAATTTGCTAGTTAGGAACCTGAATTCTACCTCCTCCCAGAAATGAGGCTGATCAGAGGAAGCTTAATTATTTTCTCTCACCTCCTCGTTGAGTGGTAAGAGCCCCTGCTCAAGAATCACAATTCCCTCCCTTCCCTGTATCTGAACTTCCATCTCCACCTTCCTGAGGGCATTTTCCAACCAGTCAGAAGCCAAGTGCACAGAAGGTTCACTCTTTATATGAACAAGCAAATATTCCCTAGGCTAGAGGGAGTACTTCAAGCAGCAATTGGACACCACATCACCCTTCAAAAAAATATTCGTACCAGAAAATAACAGATAAATCTCACTCTAGAAGATATTTCCTCCTTTTTTGCGTTGCCACTTTCAAAAACAAACTTCATTGGAAGGTGTCAGAGAAGCCTTGTCCACAGAATACTTACATTCTTGCCAAAAAGAGGTGATTATCTGGAGAAAGGGGAGTAAAATCCTAACTCAGGTATGATAATTCCACTCAGTAGCAAGATTCCACTCATGCAGGTAGTGAAGCAATGGGCTCTCCAGGACCTTAGTGTGTATCTAGCCAAAGTTATCCCCTTTTTTGCTGAGAAAGCAGGGAGGAGTCAGCTTGGTTCTGGAGCCAGTTTAGCAGAAGGATCACTTGTGATCCATTGTGTTATTCCAGCTTTCACAGGCAAACGTAGCGATGGATGTCAAATAGCCCCTTCTCACAAGCTTTTAGATCCTCTGGCCTCTTGCCTTTTCTTTTTGCTCCCATCTGACTCTCCAGGTAACACTGGAAAACATAGAGCATGTTTAATTTCTGTGGATTTTTTGTTCTCCAGATTTGTCCTGGGGCAAACCTCCTACCCCTGTCACATCAACTCAAGTCCTTCACATGGACTGCTGCTGATGACTCAGAACAGTCAATGAGCCTTTTGTTGGTGAAACAGCCTCATCCAGCAGAGACTTTGTCGCTCAGAACCCAAACACCAGCTCAAGCCACAGGTCACATGCTCTGCCCTTTCCTCCTGTCCCTCCCCAACATAGCTGGCTGCCTGGAGGGGGGCAGACGTGCATGACGGAGCAGTGCTGACGGCTTGCACATCCACGCCACATCCAAATGTCAGGCCTCCCCTGAATCCAAAGGGCAGAAGCTTCCCTCAGTCCACCCTCAGTCTAGAAATGTGACCTCAGCACAACAGTCATGCCTTTCCTCTCAGACAATTCCTGCAGCTGGAGGATGATCAATGCAAGAGCCCCAGGAGAGGCTGAGGAGCATGTGATTACTGACCTGAAATGAAGCCTGTGCACGCTGCAGGAGAAGCTTCCACTAAAATCTCTTCCACTGGAGTCAGCACCTCAGGACAACAAATGCTGCTGCAGTTTGAAAGACGATTACTGAAAAAAAAATAATAAAAAAAAAGCTAAAGGGAATTGGAGCAGCCAGAGAAAATCTTGTTAATGCAGCAGTGTCCTGCTGTGAGCTTTCTGTTTAGCAGAGAGGCTCCTTGGTACTACTGAGTTAAACAAGTTTTTGCTGTCAAACACCTGTCAGCAGTCCTTTAAAGTAAGGTTTGTCCTGAGCTGCAATCTTCTGCTCTGAAACAGTCTGCAGCTGTTCTAAGTGGACTCTAAGAATCATGAGGGACTCTTTCCATATCTTACTTTTCAGCTCTGTCTTATCACCTGAGGTGCACAAAAGGTCAGGAAAGGACATAAAAATATCTCAAAGAGGGTGCCAAGAGGATGGTGGCAGGCCCTCTTCAGTGGCACTCAGTGACAGGACGAGGAGCAATGGCCATAAACTAAACACAGGAAGTTCCACCTCAGCATGAGGAAGAAATTCTTTCCACTGAGGGTGGCAGAGCCCTGGAACAGCTGCCCAGGGAGAGAATGTGGATTCTCCCTCTCTGGAGACATTCCAAACCCACCTGGGCACATTCCTGTGTCACCTGCTCCAGGTGACCCTGCTGGGCAGGGGGTTGGAATGGATGATCTCCAGAGGTCCCTTCCAGCCCTAAGGATTCTGTGAAAGCAATCACTCAGAATAGTCAGGAAAAGACTTGCCAAGAGCAGCTTCCCATTCACGTGGAGTTGGTCTCTGCACTTCCTCCCACTCCCCTCCTCCAAACACAAGGAAAGGAAGATGCAGGGACACTTTTGTAGTCAACTGGAACATGGGATAGAGCAAAGCGAGGGACTTTCTCCATGAACTGTTTTTTTCTGGAGGATGTTTGGTGCTTGGAAGATACATTTTTGGTGGAAACATTCCTGATTCAGTCCAGAGGTCTCTGGCAAAGATTTCCTCAATCACATGGGAGACGAACTCTTTGCCATCTCTCACAGAGGGTAACTCCCAGCTTCCTACAAGCTGGAGCAGGGTCATTCATTTTGGTCCCGATTTTTAATATTCCAGGAAAAAAAAACCAAAAAAACTTGTGTGATTTCCTTCTAGTGATTCAGAAGGAGTTGCAATCCAGAAGGTTAATAAATACTGAAATGTATATAATCACTGTAATTTCTAGAGAGCAATGATTGAAATTTCCACACATCTGTACACTACATTCCCTGGAACTCAATCTTCATGGCAATCGGATGCCTACCATTGGATAAAAATGTCATCTGGCACTGAAAACAGCAAAGAAGGATGGCAGTTCCTCGCTCAGAGCATCACTGAAAAGCACTTAAAATTATTGACGTAAGATTAAAGCCTTAAAAATAAAACCACATCATTAAAGAGCAGGAATTTTGCCTTGAACATTAAGTGTCACCAATTTCAAGACAAGTATAGTTCTATATTTGGAACAAGAATTAATGGGAAAGGAATCTGAAAAACCCAAACATCACTACTCGATATTTCGGCACGAGAAACGTGTGAGATATTTCTCCATCTCACCAAGAATTTCTGTCCTAAGAGGAAAGGTTTCCAGTTTGCTTTTTCAAGAAACTGCAAGTTTTTTTGCTTTCTAGTATTAACTGATTTATGCAAATTTTATACTTATCCTGCCCATGAATTAATGAGTTGCCAATCTCGCTGTATTTTAAGTCAGATCAGCACCAGATGGAGAGCAGACTTGCTTAATAAGGGCTTTTATCAAAAGAGTAATTCAGCAACTATACATCAGAAATCCAGTGTCGATACTGACACGTCTCACAAACTTTCCTAAGGAACCACCTGGTTCTGTGGGGGCTGGATTCAGTTTTAAGTTCTTGGCAGAGATCAGTATCCTCTACTTGAACCGTGCTGTCCAAAATGTCTAAACTGAGCCCTGAGCTCAGTTCTGACCCCCGCGAAGTCAGGGGCACCACACCAAGTGTCTTCCACTGCATCAGGACTGTGACTTACTGTTTTTAAGTCAGACACTGGCAATTCCCTAAAGTGCACCCTTCGGCTGCCACGGCAAGGCCTAGGTTAACTCTTTCATCCCCAGCTTAATTAAATCAACCTTGATACATCCAGCAGTATGAGAGCAATCTTGCTGTGGCATTGCCTTTCCTCTGTCCCTGCTCCTACACAGGCTCTGTGAGCACAGACTTTTTCTCTGTGAATTGGGAATGTGGACCAGGAGCACCTTCCCATCAGAAGAACGCAGGCTGTACTGAAACAACAGCAACTCTCCTCATAAAATGCAGCATCAGGTCAGGTTTGCCTATGACAAAGGCAAACTGAGGCTGGCACAAGGCAGTGTTGAGTCTGACAGTGTGTGACTCCCATAGGTGTTGCTCGAGCTTGTGGGAGGTGTTGCTCTGACTCACGGAGGCTGTCAGAACTAACAGGGCAGCTTGGTGAGACAGTCCTGGTAATGATTCTGGTGATTTTGCAAAGAACCAGGACATTCACAAACTGAAAAGGAGCAAAAGATGTTTCAGGAGAGGGCATGGGGGCAGCCACAACTCCTCTGGGCAGCTGTGCCAGGGCTTTCCGCACACTCACAGCGAAGAATTTCTTCCTAATATCCAATCTGAACCTGCTCTGTGTCAGTGGAAGCCAGCCTCCCTTGTCTTGTCACTACATTTGTAAAAAATTCCTCTCCATCTTTATCCCTTCAGGTACTGGAAGGGATTTCTTCCTGTGAAGCCTGCACCTGCTTCAAGAAAGGCTGAATGTCCCCTCTCAGAGAGTGACACACCTGGTGTAATCATGGGAGAAGACCAGGCAAGGCTCCCTGGTGGTCGTGTTCCACTGAATATCTAAATTTTCTTTGGAAAGATAGAAATGAGACAGAGTGGCCTGCAAATGCTCAATTCATTTACAGTAGCTGGGACAAAAAGAATGTTGAGATCCTTCAGAGAAAGAGTAAAAAGCTGGGTGAACACACAGCAAAACGGCCAGTAAAACTTGCAGCTGCATGATGTGTAAGAAAAAAAAATCCTCACATGCATCACAGAGACCTAAACGTTTGTCTGTGTTCTGAAAAACATGTTCTGGGTATTTACACTGATGCTGGTTAAAAAGAAGCTAGCCCAAATTTAAATCTGAGTCAGGCTGACACTAAATCAACAGTGAGTATTCAAGAGACCTGGCTGCCACCACTGTGGGTCAGTGCTCTAAATTCCACCTGTGAGACACCACCAGTGAAGTTTCACTGCCTGCAAAGTGAAGGCTTGTGTTCACTACACAGGGAGCAGCCAAAGCTGTGATGGTGACAGGGTGCATGAGAAAAAGAGAGTGAAAGTAAAAATGCCATCTTCACAGTAACCCATGGATCAGCCCATTTTAGGATGCAGCTTTAGGTGCTGGAGCTTAAAACTGAGTAAGAAGCCTTACAGGAGATGTGTGAATGATCCACAGCAGAAAATTTAAAAGCAGGGGAAAGGAATTACTTTTTAACACAAGATGTAATTAGGCTATGGAACTTAGTGACAGAGGTAATCAGAGAAGCCAAAAATTTAATTGGATTCTAAAGGGCCAGGATGCAGGAGGGAATATCCAGATTATAAACTACAGAAGATAAAATAATGGAATAGATTGCTATTCCAGCTATCTTTTCAAACAGTTAGAACTAATCTGGCATGCTGTGATTCTACACAAGGTCTTTACACATCAGTTCAGCACTTGCAACCCCTCAGGTAAGTTTTCTTAAGGGAAGTCTGTAAGTCCCATTTGCCTTGAATTGTTCCTGCCTTTTCCAGCTCCATTTTTTCCAGCTTAAGCATTATGGACTGACAGTGACACCCAGCCTTATATAAGAGACCACAGAAAATGACTGAATCATAATTTAGGCTCCAAGCTGACAGTGAGGAAAAATTGCCTCATCCTGCTCCTTTTCCAAAGTGATTTTTGCCACTCGTTCCAAACACAGCTAAGACCAACCCTTACTCCATCCAACCAGCAGTGGGGAAGTTTACCAAAACCAGCAGCAGTGCTATTTCATCCTCCCTCTGTCTGCTGAAGCCAGTTGCAAAATATCCATTCAATTCTACAGCACAACAGGCCTTCAAAGTCCAAATACAATTTGAATCAGGTAACGTGGAGTGGGCATCTCTCTGGTGCAAATCCCAGTCTTAGAATCATGGAATGGTTTGGATTGGAAGGGACCTTAAAGATCATCCAGTTCCAACCCCCCCTGCCATGGGCAGGGACACCTTCCACTATCCCAGGTTGCTCAGAACCCCATCCACCCTGGCCTTGGACACTGCCAGGGCTGGGGCAGCCACAGCTTCTCTGGGCAACCTGTGCCAGGGCCTCAGCATCCTCACAGGGAACAATTTCTTCCTCATATCCAGTCTAAATCTTCTCTCTGTCAGTGTGAAGCCATTCCCCCTTGTCCTGTCACTCCAGGCCCTTGTCAAGAGTCTCTCTCCATCTTTCCTGTGGGCTCCCTTCAGGCACTGGAAGGCCCCAGTGAGGTCTCCTCAAATCCTTCTTTCCTCCAGGCTGAACAACCCCAATTCTCTCAGCCTTTTTGTATGGATATTTATCATCCCCATCCTTGACTGATCTGAGGGGTTAGTGCTCTGCAGCTAAGAATGGTAAAGGCCTTTTCATCCCTTATAGGATTAAGTTACTCTTTGTTCAATGCCCATGAAATTTGGTAACAGCTATGACATAACTGGTATTGAGCAGCACAGGTCACCCTCAGTGCCACCTGTACTTCACCCTGGGTGAGACTGATGGCCCTCAACACCCACAGATGATAAAAGGAATGCAGCACATCAAAAAAATGTTGCTCAGCACCTTGTTGAAGCGTTCTCTTTGTATACAGCAATTTATGGAGATGGCATCTCTGTTTGCAATGACATCAGTGTCCTCCCTGACTTCTGAGATGACTTCTAAAAACGGGGACTGTCTACCTAGGAAAAAGCCATGTTTATTCTGGGTAGTCCCTGCACATTCTCCTTTAAAATAATAAAGATTAAATTTGTTTTAGTATTCCGAAGTGGACTCAGTTACTCATAAGTCAGGCCTACCCTTATTCCAAACGTGATTATCCACAAAGGAGCGTGCAAAATTTTGAGTCATCGTAATTATTTTTTTCTAATTTTCATTCAGATTACACTTCCCAAGTGTTCCCACATCAGTGAAGCCTTACAGCTTTAGGAAAAAAACCTCTTTCCAATCTCTGGGCATTCTCTACAGAAGAAAAACTGCTGTAAATTCTTGCTTGCAAAACCTGAAGAGCCACAGTAATGTCCCTGTTACATGCACTGCCTTTTCCCCAAACAAATGTAGCAGGAGCAAAACAGGTCAGAATTCTGCAACAGAAACTGCAAGATGATTCTCAGAACATACATGTAATGCCCCAGATACACTTCTGTTCCCAAATACCTTTTGATTTATCACCTGGAGTATAACAAAAAGTAAGGCTCAGTTACTGGGGAATTTGCCT
>VWZW01000891.1:142721-158928 GCA_013397115.1 Edolisoma coerulescens | reverse complement strand
TTTTTTTTTTTTTTTTTTTTCTGGAAAATATGCTTTTGTAAGATATTTCTTGCTTTTAGGCTGTGTGCTTATAGCATTATTTTGAAAAGCCACTGGGCAGATGGTCCCCAAATATGAGTTAATAACTTGTAGGTAGCTTTTGGGGAAGCTTTTTGAAATCCCTTCATGCAAAATGATTTCACAAACTGCCTGCATGCCGTTCTTTGGCTATTTGAACAGACTATTTCAAAACAGTCAAGAGAAAAAATGGCAGATTACGTTCCATTTATTTTGCAGCAGGCTGCTACATTTATTTTACCCTGGTTAAAGAACATAAAGGGAAAATAAAGCACATACAGGGCTTTCACTGAAGATTTTTCTAGACCCTGGAAGCCATGACAGGCTGAAAGGTGAGGATGTTTGGGCCTCTGCCCCTCTTCTGCAGCATTTCTTACCTTTCAAAATAAGGCTGCTTTTTGAGAGAGCAGCACAGGCTGAGTGTTCAACAGCCATGAGTCAGACTTCACAGCATCATAAGATTAACGTAAAAATCGGATTTCAAACAGGAGGTTCTTCCTGTTCATCACTGGTTTGGTAGAGATACTGTGTGCTTTGCATGGTATAAAGTTAAAAGTGTTTTAAGTGGCCGGTCTGGTGAGCACTTCATCACTGGTTTTGAACACGTTTCACCAGAAATCCATCACTGCACCGATGACAAAATTCTGCAGCCTTTCTTAACAATGGCAGGGCACCAAATGCCTTCTGATCCTCACCCGGATTTGCCTGTGTGTGAACCAATCAAGCATGACTGCCCTCTCTCCAGAGTGATTCGTAACTTTAGGAAATAGAACAGAAAAAGAGAGTATTTTCAGTTGAAAAGGCCCAACAGTCTGAGCACTCCTCTCCCCGTGTATACTGTGCCCAGCATTCCTCTGTTCCAGGTGCAGAATCCAGCATTTGCTGTTGTTAAGTTTCACCCCATGGCTCACAGCCTTATGCTCCAACCTACCAAGGCCTCTTGGTCCTGAGGAGAGTCAACAGCACCTCCCAGTTTGGTGTCACCAGCCAATTTCCCATGGTGTGTTCAACTCCTGCATCGAGGTTGGTGATAAATAATTGAACAGGACTGGTCCTAGACTTGAGCCCTGAGGAACCAAGGCCCAAGGTATAGAAAAACATCAGCTCAGAATCCCAAGTTGATAGTTACAGCAAGTTTTTCCTCAAGCACAGCAAACCCTCCCACCATAAGGGACCAGGAAATGACACTTCCTTCAGGGGCCAAAGTTTTGAGGACAAAGGACAGCTCTGAGACGTACTTTCTTCTCAGAAATCACACACTGCTAATATATATGTACCCATATTTTCTTTTTCAAACCCCCAGCTGCTTCACTGCTCACAGAGAGCCAACACATGAGGGCTGTGAGCCACATTTTATGTGGCATCATTGGAAGGGCCTCGTGCAGACAATCAGTGATGAGCACAGTCTAAGAATGTAAACAAAACTGATTGCATTGGCTAGACCAGAAAGGGTAAAGTCTGGCGATCAGAGTGATAAACATGACTGTAAATAACTTTACAGTTTCACGTTAGCTTATGTCTATGAAATATGTGGGCATAAAGTGTGGCCACATGGTCCTTAAGGTTAAGGTGTTGGCCTCCCCACCAGAAAATGGGCTCTACTCTTCTGCAGCCCAGCACTGTGTGATCTGGGGAAAGTTATCTACAGCCCACTCCTGCTTCCAGTTCCAGTCTTAACATGGCACAGTGATAATGCTTTGCTTTCCTCCCTGTCCATTCGCAATTCAGTCCAGAAGTCCTACAGCAAATGCCACCAGTGGGCATAATGTGTATGGAAATTGGGTAGGGAAGAATCAACCAACTCGCTTGCGGTACCTCATGCCTTGAAAAACAAATAAAATTAGGTATTTCTCAGCTCCAGGAGGTAAAGGAGCTGAAGACAGTACTGATCCTGTGCAGATTTCCTAAAGGAGGACTTAAACTTAGTCTACTTAAAGTCCAGTAGTAAAGATCCATTCTTTTATTCCCTGGTAAAATCTTCCCTCTCTTCCTCCTGCCCCTCCAAGCTCACCACTGCAGTGCAGCAGAAAAGGATACGAGCTTTAAACTCAAGGTTTTCTTTCCTCAACCTGTAAAGGAAGGCAGCAAGGCAGGCAGGAAGGCAGGCAGGCAGGCAGGCAGGCAGGCAGGAAGGAAGGAAGGAAGGAAGGAAAGAAGGAAGGAAGGAAGGAACTCTGCCTCAAGATACAAGCCACTGTTTGCCTTATTTCTAAGCACAACTCTGCTTCTTGCTGTTATCCTGTAAATCCCATCTAATCAGCCTTTGCAGCACTTCAGAGAAGTCTGGGAACATACCTCGGTCTCTCCTGTGTTGACAGAGCAACAGTTTAGGACAGCTCATGCCACAGCTTTTGCCTAAGAGAAGCAGTTTTAATTCCAGTCTTTCTTTCCCCCAAGCAGCCAGCTACCTTTCCAAAAGCTGTAAAAAGAAGTTATCTTCTTCAAGGCCAGTGTCCTTTGGCCAAATTCGGTTGGAAATGGCTAACAAGTTCAAAAGCTACCGATGAACAGAAGAGTGACTAAAAAACCACCAGACTGAACCCAGCTCAGTCCACTGCTGTCTGCAGAGCTGATATAAACCTATTTCTGCGGTGCTCCACAGAGCCAACCATGTGTGGAAATAGCTGTACTCAAACTTGCTGCTAAGGACACCACTTAGCCACGGCGTCCCTGTGTGGGGAATCATCCCCAGCACGAGCCAACCCTGGGAGCCCTGCCGGGGCCAGCACATGTACTCCATGGCACGTATTGGCATCACCAGCAGCCCTGCTGAAGGTGCATTCAGCTCCTGCATCCAGGTGGTTGATAAATATGTTGAAGAGGACTGCAGAAGAGAGAGGGATGGGAGAAGGATGGTGTGCACAAAAGCACTCTGCCACTGTCCAGGGATGGCTGACGAGCCCACCAAAGCCGGAGGAGAGCCGTGCAAGCTCTGTGGAGCACCGAGCCAGGGGCAGCTCAGCACATCCTGATCTTCCCTGCACCAAGAGGCTCCCGGGCTGCAGGGCAGGCTGAGCAGGGAGCTCTGCTGGAGCTGCAGGACCCTGCCACTCCCTGAGCGCTGCCTGGACTCAGTGAAAAGCACCAGCTCCAGGCTCCTACCGAGATCCAGAGCCAGCAGCTCAGCAGGGGCCGGCTGTAGCCCTGGCTGGAGACGGAGCCGGGCTGTTCCCAGCGAGCTGATGCTGCACCCTCAGAGCACATCCTGCGCTGGCTGAAACCCCGTGCCACCCCCTGCTCGCTCAGTGTGAGCCTGCGATCTGCTAACAAGGCATTTGCTCTGATGAGGCAGCAAACACGAGCCCCCCACAAATCCTATAAAAATTGCTGACATCCACAGCGCCGTGAATCAGCTGCACTCATCCTCCAAATTCCACCGCCTCGCCGGGAGTTAGAAAGCTGCAGGTTTGGTTCACTGCAAACCAGCTCAACTCTACGCTGTCTTGTCCCAGTCATGCCAGCAGCAAACTGGAAGGAACAGCCACAGGGCAGGAGATTTGTCTGCACCACTTCGTTACCTTCACAGTTAAACCTTGGAAAATCCATTTTTTGCCAGGAACTTTTCCTGTCGCTGTTCCTCCCTTTGGGAAAGATGCTAATTGACTGTTTGTCATCTGATCAGAAAGGGGAATTGAATATTGCCTGGCTGAGTCACAGCCTGATGAAATTCACTCCTGCCCTCTCCCTGAATTGAGAAGGCATGTCTGGCACACACCTGAGTAAGGCATTTTATGAGTAAGGCTTCTTTTCTGTACAGGTACCTGTCTCATGGTTCCTATCTAACAGAGACTAAAACTTTATAAAATCAGCCACTGGCAGCACTCCCAGGATATTTTTCCATTCGCACATATTTCTAAAAATGTCAACGCCAGTCTAACCATTCTCATCTGGGGAGCCTGACATCAGATGTACATTAGCCCGGGAAAAAAAATATCCAAAATGCAAGCCCCTTCTAAAAAGGAAATCAAATTCAAAGTATGTTACACTGGCTCCTGCCTCTGGGCTCTCTGCAAACGAGAGGAGGAAATTTTACAGTGTGATTTTGCACCCATGATGATTCAATTAGAAAATCAGACAAGGGAATGGGTATGGGCTTTATAGGGATGAGACGTGGATGATATCTGAGATCCCTGCTCAGGCCTGATTTCCTGTTTGTTTGGGTTTGCTACCCAACAGCAGACAAAAAAAAGTCCTAGGCAGGACCTTAAGAGCCATGTGCAGTCCTGGAATGAAATCCAGACAGCTAAACAGCACTGCATCTGACTGTGGGAGAGCTTCCCTGGGGAGAAAGCATTTTGGCTTGAGCATTTTGTTCCAGTCATCAGCCTCTGATTATTTTCTCTTCCAAATTCGGACCCTTCACACCCCTCCCCAGCATCACCTGCCTTGCCTGAGAGCCAAGTGCAGCCAAGACAAGCCATGCTGTCATTTGGCCACGCCGAGTCCAGGCAAGAAGTGATGTTGTTTCCACACCGTGCCCACAGCACAGGCCATCACCATTCCGGCACTGTTATGAGAGATCTCCGTTAAATTTGGGCTGTCAGGAGTCAAGCAAAACAAAGGATGTGACTGCAGAGCTCAAGTCTATCTTAGCAGGATTCCTGGAATGGAATCCAGCTGACTTCAGTAGGACTAATCCGCAGCTACGGAGTGAACAGAGTGCAGGGCGTGCTTCTGAGATATTTTAAATACATATTTCCATGAATGCTGCAAAAATGACTTCACAACTGCTCTCCCTCGGGGAAATAATTAGAAAGCCCTCCTCCCCTTACTGGCTCTGATGATGATTGCATCTGCTCACCTCCAAGATGTGTTTTCCACCTGAATTACATCTTTGCTTTCTTGCAAATCTTCATGTTTTCTACATGTTCATTTTCACTATGTGCCCTGTCTCTAAATATTAACTCATAAATACAATAAACAGAGTTTTCAGCCTTACTCATTGAAACAGACCTCAAGGAGTGATACTCTGACACAGAAAGTTCCATCACTTTTTCCCAGGTGGTGCACCTCAGCATTCCAAACTCTACAGTTCTGGTGGTCTTTTCTGTATGACACCCACACTAAACCATGTGCCCACTCTTCTGCTGAAGGAAAACACCTCCACTGCAAGAATTCCTCAGCCAGAGAATCCTGTTGTCCAGAACACTTGCCACCAACCAAACAGCCCTTCAGTACTCAGAGGTCTTGTCCTGCCGCTCCCACTGAAGGATGACAACCTATGTCAGAGGAGTGAGACAGAGGAGAAAACTGAGTCACCAGGAGAAGGACTATGTTCAGTTTAAGATAATATGGGATGATTCTGGAAATAAAAAGCCAAAAAAGCAACTCCCATTAATAGGTTCACCTGTCCTTAGTGGTCCCTTCAGAGGGACTTACTTCTCCCTTCTTGGAGTGGTTGACAGCATTAACATCTTAAACTATTGTAGTTAGAGCTGTCAAGACCCATGGATACAGAAAAGATTTAAATGGAAGTCTACTTCTAGATATGCACCCTTTCTTCTTCTGCCTCTGACTGAATTTAACTCATGTTCCAGTCCCTGGGGGCCACTGGCATGTAGGCTCACCTTGAAGCCACAGAAGAATTCTTCCTGCCTGTGCTGGGTGGTCCGTGGTTTCTTCAGCACTAGAATGCAGTGTGTCCCCACCCCCTCCTTATTTCTTATCTTTTTTTTTTTTTTTTAATTTCCAGTTATTTCTTGGTGCATCCTGCTGGATAGCAAGACCAGGGGATGTGTTCGGCCACCAGGGCCTCAACTGGAATTCTAAGCAGAGTTAGAAGACACAGTGACTGAAACACGAAGTACAGCCTACACCAGGGCAGGGCAAACAGGAAAATCAGCCAAAACCCAAAGCAACAGTATCCCACTCTCACTGTCAGATCCACTTGTGCTCCTCTGTGTGCAGCTGGAAGAGTGTGGTGAATTTTAGTAGAGTTGCATATAGATGAGTGCAGGTGGAAGCAGAATTAGATGAGAACAGATTTTGGCAGGAATAACTGTTCTCAGTGAATAGAGGCTGATTATTGTTTAAGAATGTGCCAATAGGAGGAAATGTGGAAAGCTTTTAAGATACCCCAAAAATTGCCTGAGGGCAGGAGGCATCAGAGCAGGGCTGTATCTACACTTGCCACCTTCAAGAGTTTGAGGGAACCGTTCCCAGGAAATTAATCACAATCAGCTACACTTAAAGGCTCCTGGCCACGCTGGTAAGTCTGTACCCAAGCACTCTCTCCCAAAATACTTCCTAGGCACGATGTGGGAATGAGCAGAGGCCAGGAAGGGAGCCCAGTAGGCTGAGTGCCGAACACCTTGTTTCAGAGAGAGCCTCTGGCAGCAGCAGCATGGCCTGTCTCCTGCCAGCTGGCCTCAGAGCCAGGGAATGCTCCTGGGCACATTTCGTTTTCTAATATAGATGCAGTCAGGATGTCTATGAGAATTTCTATCTCCCCCTCAGAGGAATATCCAGCTTCCTTTTTAAGAACAGAGCTACCCCATTTTCCACTAGCAAGGAGCGGTGCAAATTCTATTTTGAAATGCCCAGTGTTTCCAAGCCTTCCAAAGAGACTTCTCTCTCGTGCTCCAGAATTCTGCACTTCTCAGCCTCTGCTCCACTGTCAGTATGTATCACTGAGATGGACACACTCTGGGAGACGAGTGGGAAATGGGAATCTGACCAAAATTTTGTTGGTTACTGGACCTTACTCTGCCAGGCCTGCAGGAAGATGCCAGTGCCTGCCTTGGATCCACACTTTAGCACATTCTCCTGAAGGCAGGTACCTGTATCCTTTCAATGCACTGAGCAGACTTTTAAAACATAGTCCTGCAAGATGCTGTGCAGGTATTCTGCCCAGTGGCTGAAATCCAGAAACAGCTGTGGGAGCACCATCCCTTTCTCAGTCAAATGCCCTGATATCTCAGCTGTGGACTCCTAATCTTCCCTTTGCTTCCTGTTTGGCTCAAGGAACACTGTCTCCTTCAAAGAACAGTGGCAAAGCTTAAGCTAGAGGGCATTCCTTCCCAGAACAAGCTTTGCCACCCTCCAGACTCCCTGCTTCTTTGCATAATTCTCTTGCATAATCAAACACCATGTATTTTCACAATAACCTTCCTTTAAACAACCCCCTTGTGCAGCACTACCTTGAAAATTACAGTGTTTGCTGAACTGAGAAACTCATACCATTTGCTCTGCAAATTCATGTTAAATGAATCACATTCAATCACACACCATTAGATTTTCAAATCATTTTAAACAAGACAGAAAAAAAAATCATAAGGCTACGTTGCTTAAATAATTCAAATAATTTTTCACTTCCCCAATCACAGGCATTTCTACCTACAATTAAGCAGGGAGGAGGGAGAGGAAGAGGTTTTAAATGTGTTGAACTTGCTTGAGAGAATTAAGTAAGGTATAATGTAACTAATCTCTACTAACTGAAGAGAGCAGAGCAAGCCCTGCTATGGATTTGTGATATTCTTTGGGGGGAATTACTACGTGCTAGGACACCACCACTGGAGTGAAATCATGCAAAAGAAGAAATTCTACCTGCTCCTTGTACACACCAGAGCCTTACGCCAATGTAGTCTATTTAAATCACACCTTTTCCTCCAGCATCTTCACAGAAACATCAGCCCTGACACGAGTGTTTGTTTTGCAACTATATCGTCATGAGAAGAGCTGCAAGGTTTCATTGCACTCCTCGCCCACTGGAGTGAGGAAACCACCACTCCTGGCCAGGGCTGGAGATGGGATTTGAGAGAAGAGACCATATATTTCAACATTTATCTCCAAACTGGCTTTGTCAGAAAACTAGAGAAGGTCAGAATTATCACTCTTGAGAGGGAAATTACTACCTGTTTCCACCCAAGGTGGCTTCTCCAGCAACATTCTTTCCAAGGTCAATTTTAACACAACACCTGTTTTCCACAAAACTGCAAATGGCAATCTCCATGGCACACCATAGCTGAAGCACAGAAATAAGATATGTCTTTCTTTTTTCTCTTCTTCCTGTCAATCAAGTGTTAAAACTGACACTGATTTATTTGGAAACATCTCCCTGATGACTGTGAATTACTAACACAGGAGACAACTTGCAGATGACTTTTGGTAAATTCTAAATCCTATGTGGAAAATTATTAATTCTGCAGTAACCATAAAGACTGTGTGCTAGGAAGCCCAGGCTCTAAAGAAAAAACACTTTGTTGCCAGCTAGGAAGGTTATTCATTTTACTATTAGATCAGGTCACTCCTGAGGCATCCACAGCTTCTCTGGGCAACCAGGGCCTCACAACCCTCACAGGGAAGAATTTCTGCTTAATATCCAATCTAAACCTACTTCTGTCAGTTTGAAACCTTCTTTTTCTTTAAACAAGTTGGTATTTCTCTTTGCAACTTCTAATTCCAATTCATTCTTTAGTCGTATCATTATCAGCTTTACTTTTTTCCTATTCCAATCAACATAAAACTTCTTATTTCATATTATTTCAATGGTTTCTACACCCACATTTTTCACCATATTTCATCATACAAATATTAGGTATGTTCTGGTCAATGGGCCCACAGAGTTACTGGAGAATTTCTGTTTTTATTCCTCCTATGAACTGATACGCTGATGTCAGATGGCATGACCCAGGTCCGCTGAAGAGTATCAGCATGCTGAGGTCCCAAATTTAGGCCAGAGAAACAGAATTTTAACAAGCTGACAAGGAGAACTGGGGACCCGTTAATGCATACAGAAAGAAAGTTTAAAACATACCAAAAAACTACAAACAAACCAACCAAAAACCAAACATTACAGAAGCTACAAAATGACTAAATGGCACAATCTAAAAAAATACTTAGTGGTGCTGTATACAGCGTACGTGTTGGCAGAATGATTTGGGAACAATGATTTTAATTGATCATAGGTTATAGTATTATAAAGACCTTTTCTATTTCATTTTTTGGATATTTGTAGCTATAGAGTGAGGCTGGTGGTCACACAGTGACATGGCTAAAGCTGCACCAAAGGCAGGCAGATGCTGTTAGAGCTCCATCTCCCAGTTTCCTTGCTGCCCCTCTGTCCTGCATGGGATCAGCCTTGTTATTCCCCCACACACTGCCTGCCACACAACATTCCCATCCCACCACTGGCCAAGTGGCAAGGCCAAGGTCTTGATGAGGTGCTTAAAGCCCTCATTCCATTATTCCCTAAATATGGCAGCAACCACCATGGAGGCCCGTGCCAAATTTCATTCCTGTCCATGGCATCTTGCTAAATGGCTGGATCAGATGTCAGCGAGGCAGCTTGTCCCTCACCACGGCTCAGTGGCACTGTCACATGCCACTGAACGCTCTCCTCGTTTGACCTCAGCTCCAGCTTCACTGGCACTGATCAGGAAGAAGAATTTCTTCACAGAAAAGGTTGTCAGGCATTAGAATGAGCTGCCCAGGGAGGTGGTGGAGTCACCATCCTCGAAGGTGGTCAAGAAGCAACTGGACGTGGCACTCAGTGCTCTGGCTCAGTTGACAAAGTGGTGATCAGTCACAGGTTGGACTTGCTGACCTTGGAGGTCTTTTCCAACCTCAGTGATTCTGTGACAGGCTTCAGAAGAGCCAGACCTTTTGTGCACACACGTATCTCCCACCGAGAGTGCTCTGACACGTGCTTCGTTCCCTGGAGGGAGGCGAAGGGCAGTGCCTGGAGAATGGCTCAGTGCACTGCAGCTCCACGGCCCCACCAGCACCACCTCCACCAGACCAGCAGTGTCTGCAGCTGGAGAGGCCATTCAGGGAACAGCCAGGGAAGTGCCACATTCTCCTTACAGAGCCCAAATGAAAAGAGCACACATAAGAGGGGTTTGTTCGTGCCGCTCGGAGCAGCACTACGTCCCCTCTGTGTTCAGTGACCCCACCAGATGGGTCACAGTGCACAGCTGCTGGCACCCAGTCCTTGCCTGCAGAGCCACTCAGAGCCATGCAAGAGACCACAGGGGGAATCTCTCTCTTCCCTGAGATCCACATTTTGGACCTCCCAGTCCAGCCAAGCCCACTCCTATTTGTGCCTCTCCGAGCCCTCTCCCCCTTTGAAAGGCTTGGTCTTCCCTTCCACAGCCTTTTCTTTACCCTGCCTGTGCACAGGGCATGGAACAATTGTTTGTAGAGCTCCGGGAGATGAATGGTGTTACATAACTGCTTGCTACTGTTTTATCGTTTTTCAGGATGATGGAAAAGTAAAAGGGAAATGTAGACTCGCCTTGGGGCCAGGCCAAGCAAACTAAACTTGCATTACTGGTGACCCAAATGAACATTTGCCTCAGCACCCCCAAGAACGCATTTTAGTGCACAGTGTCCCCACGTGAGAGGACAAGCCATTAATAACTACGGCATGTGTGGGGTGAGGGAGCTTCTCTGTTGCAGCTCCTAGCCAAAAGAGCTTACAAAAAAGTGTTGGTTTGTTGTTTGGCTGGGTTTGTTTGGGGTTTT
This sequence comes from Edolisoma coerulescens, assembly GCA_013397115.1. NCBI lineage: Eukaryota > Metazoa > Chordata > Aves > Passeriformes > Campephagidae > Edolisoma > Edolisoma coerulescens. The sequence goes on along the minus strand of VWZW01000891.1, from coordinate 148,407 downwards.
TTATGTCTGCAATGATTTGCTGTTCATTAAGCTCCGATATCTAGATGCTTTTGATATGGCAAAGAGGTTTGATTCAGCTTGCTGTTCATTCCAGGTCAGCTAACATAAAATCAATAGTGTTTAGGACATATTTCCTTCTTGTGATGGGCCTGGAAGAGAAAACTCTCTTCCTGTCTCGCATTTCCAGGAGCCTTCTTGGAGGGATTCAGTTCTCTCTTACACCCTTTTGCTGCACAAGTTTGCATCAGCACATTATGTGACTGTACCACATACCCACATATTTGCCCCAAAATCCAAGGGGAACAAATGGCTCCAAGGTTTCAGCCCATTTTATAACTCCTCTTTAAATAACCATCAGAGAATTGAAGAATACCCTGAGCTGGAAGGGACCCACAAGGAACATCCAAGTCCAACTCATGATCTCAAACCTCAAAATCATAGAGATCAGTGCATCTACACCACCTGCTGTAAATTGTGCTGCTTTAAGCACTTGTCTATGGTAAATGCTCTGCTGAACTGGGGTCTGACCATGTTTCTGGTCACATTACTCAGTGTTTGGCAGCAGTACCTCTCATTAGAAAGCAAATCCTTTACTGCCCCATAAGCCAACAGAAGTCATGCATTTATTTTTAAAGGTGTCAAAGCCGAATTTGCCTGAACTGTGCTTTAACAACTGTTTAGAAACCCAAGCCAAACAAATATTTTTAACCATATTTTGAGAATAATTTGTTTTCTTTCTATTGGAAAGTTCTGTTGTTCTGTTATGGAAAAACACAGCATATTCAAACTGGAGGTTGAAGAATGACTTGACAAGCTTGCATGGAACCCTGTGCAGCAGTCAGGGTATTTTGCTCTCCCTAGGCTTGGTTTTGGTTGGGACAAACCCTACTCTCAGTTGTAGCAGGGACATATTAGACATTAGAAAAATTCTTTCCTGTGAGGGTGGTGAGGCCCTGGCACAGGCTGCCCAGAGAAGCTGTGGATGCCTGGAACCTGGTCTAGTGGAAGCTGTCCCTGCCCATGGCAGAGGGGTGGAATGAGATGATCTTTAACGTCCCTTCCAACCAACACCATTCCACGATTCTATACACTGGAATCCAGAGCTGAATTGTGCAGCCTGGCTCCCATGGGAAGGTAAAAGCCCTCAGCACCTTGCAGGACTCAGTCCTGTGGTACCTCTGCAAACATGAAGTAGGGTTCAACAAGCAGTCATGATAATGTCACAGTTCGTGATAATGTCACAGTTCACTGCCACTGAGGAGTGAGGATTTCACTCCTTGCTTCCTCAATTCCCCACATCAGTGACCTTCCCCATCCCTTCCTTGCACGGGCTCTGGCACTTGCTTTCCAACTCACTAATTTGACACAAAAGGATCTACCTTGTTGTTGCTGCATTTAATTTCCTGTCAGATGAGTGAGATCAGGCAGCTCCAGAAAGAGAAGGCAGCACTTGCATTTGCACTTCCATGAGGAGAGAACCAGTTCAGTGCAAGCAACAAAAGGACACAGGGTGGGAAGACAAAAACTGAAAAGGAGAAAGGAAGACCAGGCCTTCCCTTTGTGTCACCAAGATCAGCTTCACCCACTCCCCATAGCCCTGATCTGCTTTCACCTACATCAGCTTCCTGCAACAACTACAGAGATGTAATCCAGATCCCTAAAATCCTTACACAGGGTTCCAAACAAGTGGCTGTGTGGACACAGTGCCCCTGCTCTGAGGAGCCGACAGCCCAATCGACATAACACACAATTGGAAGGCCAAACTCTGCTGGTCAGGAAGGTGGAGGTAGTGGTTAGAGAAAGACCACCCCAAAACTTTATCCTGAAAGACTCACTGCAATTGTTTGGTACTTATTCAGGCGAGTCAGACGGATGTGATCACCGAGAGTAAATCAAACCACTTGCCTGAGCAAAAAGCCTTACTCCAAGTCCATCAGTGACCTGGATCTCAGCACGAGCAGCGGAGTTGCACCACTTCTTTGTTTCATCTCTGAGATTCAGCCTCACCAAAGAGCTGGTTCTGCACTTCCCCCTGATGCAAAAACTCCCACCAAAGCAAACTGGAGATCTCCCTGAGTCTGGAGTGCAGCTGCATTGGGTGCTTTTCCTGTCAGTCTTGTTTCAGACAGCTCCTCAGCATATTACAGCCTCACTCCCCATCTAAATAAACAAGCAAACAAACCAAGAAACCAACATCTAAAATCCTAAAATTAATGTGGAAGATGCTGTTCTCTATTACGAAATTCAAATTCCTTCACTTCAGCCCTGGGTTTTGGGCTGAGCACTCTGTTCATGAAAAGCGTGACTTGCTTGGCACTTATTTTACTGACTAGGAAGGAAGAAATTATCGTGCATTTGGGCATTATCATTAAAGAGCACAGTCAGGGACAGGAAAGCAGCATTTGTGTCTAGAGGAGAGAATGTAAGAGAGCTTCTCTGCAAAGCTGATCTCAGTTTATCTCAGGACATAGATGAGGTACGTGAATAAATTATAATCCCAACTGAGCACTTACTTATATTACAAAATTTGTTAGAAACAAACCTTGAGCGATGTTGACAATCAAGCCTTCTCTTTTCTGCTACTCCTGCTGTGCCACAGGATGTGGGAAAGGCATGGAACATCCTTCAGCAATAAAACAGAAGCTGGAGGGGCAAACAGAGATGTCCTTTGCAAGAGAAATGGTAACACAGCTCTTCGAGCTAACGGAGCAACTTTGTGTCAGTCTTCAGAGCAAGCTGTGATCTCGATGAAGATAATGTGTCACTTGTCTCTCAACGACACCTCAACTGTAAAATCCACAGCGCTGAGAAGGTTTTGTTTGGAAATAAAATAAACCAAGGGTGTGTTTTGATGAAAAGATGGTGCTTTCCATCCGTGTCCAAGAGAAAAGCCACACAATGGTTATTTAAGCAGCACGGCACGCCACGATCGACTCCTGAAGTGCCATCCACTCCCGGTCTGTGGTAGCTAAAACCAGTGAACTGTGTACACAAATGGTGTGTGGATACATAGAGCTGACTGATACACGTGCCCAAGGAATCTGGAGCGCACAATGAAAACAGTTTTGCAGGTACTGCACTCAATATTCTACTTTCTTGTTGTGCCTATCCACTCCATCACGTTTTTGATCTGTTGTGCACTTGAAAATCTGTTCAGATCACCTTTGATCTATTGTGCACTGGACTGAAACCAGTAACAGCAGACAGTGTATTTTTTCCTTTCGGTCTCAAATATATAATAAAGGTATAAAACTGTAAAACTACAAAAAAAAAAAAAAAAAAAGCTGCACATACTTTTTTGAGTGGGGCCAGTAAGCACATGACTGAATTACTTAGAAATTCTGAAACAGGAAGGTAATTAATAAAATTATTTATAAAGAAGTATATCTACAATATTTAATAATTTAAGGCTCACAAGAAACTAACATATCAATGACAACAGAAGTTCTCTGCTCTAGGGTTCAAAGCACCAAATTCACTTCACATACAAGATAACCAGATCTGTACTGATCACAAGTGGAAAACTCAGAAAGTGCTGATCTGCTAATGTTCCTAGTGCTTTAATGATATCATATTTCACAGGAATAAGAAATCTCCTTTCAACCATAAATACAGTCATACAGATACAAAATATATTTGAATAATTTCAATTTGAAACTACAGTACAAAACCCCTCAACCTCCCCCCTCCCATCCCCAATCCATTCATTCTCCACACACACATCCCCCCAATTCTTTATACTAAACTTGGAGCAACTGAATTGGTTACAAATTACCCATTTAAAACCAATGATCATTTGCTAAAATAAGTTTCTACAAATTAGATTTTTCACTGTCATAATTTACCAGCTCCTGCATCATGGAGCGTAGCTTATTCTTAGTCTATTTTAAAAATAGGTGACCCTTTGTGTCATGGAAAAAGAACATAAAAACATGTATTCCTGGAGAACTGCTCAGGACAGTGATCGATTTATAAAATACAGCCTGACTTAAAAAACTAATTGGTACTAAAAGAATAATTATAGTAGCAAGTTCCTGACACCAGAAAATCCTTCTGCGCCTCTGAACTCTAACTCTCTCCTCTCTCCTCACAGGTCTGTTTCCCTATTGGTGTCCAGACAGAGAGCATAGAGGGATTTTCTGAGATCTACGTTACTTTTCGCTTTGATATTGGCTTTCTCTAAGGAGCTGGTGCCATTGTTGAACTCCTCACTGTTTTCCAAGTGCACAACAGATTTGTTCAGAGAGTTGTTACTGGGTCTTCTCTTCACTTCTCCCCCTGCAGTGCTGCCCTGAGCACTGCTGTGTTCATCTTTGAGGATAGCCTGCTCTTCGTGGTCAGTCTCTCGGTGGTAGAAGTAGTTGAAGTTGGACACGATGACAGGGACAGGCAGGGCAATGGTGAGCACACCTGCAATGGCACACAAGGAGCCCACAATCTTGCCCCCCACGGTGACAGGTCTCATGTCCCCATAGCCCACAGTAGTCATGGTTACCACTGCCCACCAGAAAGCATCAGGGATGCTGGAGAAATGGGACTCGGGGTCATCGGCCTTAGCAAAGTCAGCAGCGCTGGAGAAGAGGATCACCCCGATGAAGAGGAAGAAGATGAGGAGGCCCAGCTCTCTCATGCTGGCTTTCAAAGTCTGTCCCNAAGTAGTTGAAGTTGGACACGATGACAGGGACAGGCAGGGCAATGGTGAGCACACCTGCAATGGCACACAAGGAGCCCACAATCTTGCCCCCCACGGTGACAGGTCTCATGTCCCCATAGCCCACAGTAGTCATGGTTACCACTGCCCACCAGAAAGCATCAGGGATGCTGGAGAAATGGGACTCGGGGTCATCGGCCTCAGCAAAGTAAACAGCGCTGGAGAAGAGGATCACCCCGATGAAGAGGAAGAAGATGAGGAGGCCCAGCTCTCTCATGCTGGCTTTCAAAGTCTGTCCCAAGATCTGCAGCCCCTTGGAGTGCCTGGAGAGCTTGAAGATCCTGAAGACTCTGACCAGGCGAATGACTCTGAGGATGGCCAGGGACATGGCTTGCTGCTGGCCCCCACCCCCATTGCTACTGCCAGCCCCGGGCTGCTGCTGCTCATGGGCCAGCTCGGTGCCCAGGGTGATGAAGTAGGGGATGATGGCCACGATGTCGATGATGTTCATGATGTTGCGGGAGAACTCGGGCTTGCTGGGGCAGGCGAAGAAGCGCACGAGGAGCTCGAAGGTGAACCAGATCACACAGGTGGTCTCGATGATGAAGAAAGGGTCAGCCAGGCTACTGGGGGGCTGCATGGGTGTAGAGTCCCCGGGTGTGCCATTCAAACCTCCACCTTGTGGGGGCAGGGGTACGGGCAGCTCCCTCTCGTCCCTGAACTCGGGCAGGGTCTCCAGGCAGAAGGGGATGATGGAGATGAGGATGACCAGCACGGAGACGATGGCGATGGCCCGGGCTGAGCTGGAGCTCTCGGGGTACTCAAAGATGAGCCAGACCTGGCGCTGGAACTCATTGAATGAGGATGACCAGCACGGAGACGATGGCGATGGCCCGGGCTGAGCTGGAGCTCTCGGGGTACTCAAAGATGAGCCAGACCTGGCGCTGGAACTCATTGAGGGGCAGAGGCTTCTCCTCCTCTTTGATAAAGCCTTCGTCCTCACCGAAGCGCTCCATGGCCTCCTCACCCAGCTGG
>VWZW01000891.1:128499-139334 GCA_013397115.1 Edolisoma coerulescens | reverse complement strand
GGTCGCGGGATGCGCGGCGGGGTCACCGCTCCGGAGCTGCGGGACGCCGGGCGCCGGCGATACCCGTGCCCGGGCAGGGGGCTGGGGCCGCGCTCCGGCCCGGGGGGCGCGGGGCACAGCGCTCTCCGCTCCGCAGCCCGCGCCCCCGCCGCGCCGGGGGATTACGGAGCGGCCCCCGCGCGTGGATTTGCTCGCTAAAGGGATTGCGCGCGGCGAGCGCTCTGGCTGCAAACCCCCGCTCACCTCTAATGAAAATTAGAACTGAAAGCCCCGGGGATTCCTGGCGCCTCTTGGCGTGTGTGCCCCCCTCCCCATTCCCCAGCGTAATAAGAACAAAGGAAGGGATTGGGTATTTTTTTTTTCCGCTTTGCGTTTGTTCTCCCCGCTCCTGCTCCCTCGAGTTTCTCGCTGAATTAACTCCAAAAGGTGCTTCCCAAGCCAGCAAACGACATTCCTGCCATGCTACTTTCATGTTAACATTTGCAAACACTTTCCCGTTGATGCATTCTTAAACCCACATCCAAGGCTGAAACATTTCAGTACCTGCACATTTTATTAGAGACAAGCAAGCAGCTTTACACAATTACTTCAATTACAGTTCAGTAATACAATCCGTGCTAAGATCTTACTTTCTCTATTCAAGCCATGAACTCATCCGCTCTATTCAAGGTCTGCAGGGGAATACACTAAATATGAATATAAATACTGTAGGATTAGAACCTGTAGGTATATATACCACTCCAGTCTTGTGGAGTTTCTGGTTTTCTAACAAAATTGAGTGTGACCATTTTGCCTTCCAGTTGGCATCACGGCAGTGACATTTTTTCCTAAATCCCTATGTTACTACTCATAGCTCCATCAAACACTTCATCTAGATTCAGTGTGACTAGTGGCTTTCCCTTAATTTAAAACATTACCTCTGTGTATGAAATATGCCCAAAGATATTAAAAGCAGTGCCAAAATAGAAAACCATAATTGTATTAAGTGGTTTCTGTAAGTGGTGGCTTGCATTTTATCTCCGAGAACTGAGCACAGAACTGCCAACCTGTTTTGCCACCGTCCCAGTGAAGTAAAGGACTGCTTTACTCACACAAGTAATTTGTAGAAGCAAAATTATCTGGAAAATAAGTTCTTCTTTGAAAATAACAGCCCTTTGATTTACAGTTATTTAATGGAATAACATATTAAACCTGCAAAATGTAGGATGACACCCTTTGGGACTAGCAAAACGCACAAAAAATACAGACACAGCACACACACACCTGTGCACCCCAACAAGGAGTGGCTGATCTGCTGCCAGTGCATATCAGGGATTACAGAGAAGGGCTTGCACACTTGAAAACTCTTCTGGTTTTCCAATTCTGTCAGCTCCTGTAATGCAAGGCATTCTCCCTCGAAACATTGCCTCAGGAATAACCATTTATTTCAGGAGAGAACATCCTCAGACATCTGTGGTGGTGGGCACCACACAGAGCAGAATAAAGTGTGCAGAGGAGCAGTAACTTGCTGCCTCTCAGATGGTTGTATCCATTCTGCTGTTCCTTCATCAATAACAGGGAATGCCAGCATTCCATGCTGAATTTAAGTTCAAGTTTCTTGACTTTCTAAGTATCAAGCTGCAGTGTTCACATCCTGAATTTGAAGGCAGATGGGATTATGCTAAAGTGCAAAAAAAAAAGAAAGACTTGCCCAAATTCACCTGGATGAAAGCCTCGCAGAAAACCCTATGAAGAAAATTTACATTATTAATTGATAGATCAGAAAAATGCAGCTGCTTGTACAGCATTTGAGTAACTTGTAGCTACTTTCTTTGCCGCTTTAAAAGGTCTGAGAATCTATGCAGTGTCTGTATATGTGGGTACAAAAGAAGAGCAGAGAAGAGGGACAAGAGAAAGTGGGAGGATGATGTTAAAGGGGAAGGAACATCTACTCCAAGCAGGGAATTTTAAAGGATAATTATTATTTCAGAGCCTTCATTTTTTCAGCTCAGTGTAAAAACCCTGAACACTCCCTTGAAAAGCAGCAGAAAGCCAGGGTACTGGAGAGAAAGGATGACATGCAGACCAGGGGAGAATAGTGCTGAGATGCACTACTAATGTTTTAACCAGGCACTCCCTGAAAAGAGTTTATTTGTCCCCATACTTGTGATTTAGCCAGAAGCATTTTCCACCCTGAGCAGAGGAAATCAGTCCCTTACACTCCAGCACATCCACAACAAAACCTAGCATTCACTGCAGCTCCCACTGCCCCTCCAGCTCCCACTGTGCCATTCCATAGCAGGTGTGGCTTCTGGGAGCTGTCCTTCAGTGTCCCACAGCAGAATAAAAGACCCATCCCATGGAGAAGTCCGACATGCTGAGAAATGAGCCGTGGGGATGGTCTGCAGGGGCTGCATTCACGCACCCCCACCCAAACACACTCATGCACACACTACACCCTCTGGTGCCCTGACCAAGGACACCTTGGGGACATCCAGTCTTCTCACAAATACTCCCTCTCAGGCCATCCCTGTTACTGACAGGGAGCTGCAGCATGCCGAAAATAAAAACACAGCGCTGAGACGTGAAGAGAGGCACACCAAGCTCTTGAGGATGCCCACAGCCCTCCTCCTCAGCGCTGCTGGGACTCCACGTGTCTCCCTCAGCACATTTTGTGGGTACAGGGACCCCAGGGTAACATGGGTGACTCCTTTTTTTCCTTCTCCATGTGTTGACTAAATAATAGTGAGGTTGTGGCAGATGGTGAGGAAATCATCTGAGGCTGAGAGGAAACCGAAGGGGTTAAAGGCAAATCCATGCCTCCGCCACTTGGTTAATTCCTGGGCAGCCTGATCCCGTGTTGAGATGATTCAGGCCAGAGAGAGAGACTGCCACAGTCCCCAGGGGAGACCCCAGAGAAAAGACTCGTATTTCCTGTCCAAGAGGATTAAGTACAAGGCCATTGACAAATCACAGTAAACATCTGGATGTGAACACTCCATCTATCAAGGCCTAATCCACGAAGCTATTCATTAATGAATTCAGCACATTCACACTCTTCCATATATAGGGCTGGCTGATCTTTTTAAATGTTTGGCTTCTAGGTAGTTTACATCTGTATCACCAGATTTTTATTTTTTGGGTAAAGCAATCTACTGTATTCTGCTTTTGCTTGTTTAATTGTTTAGAGTAATTCTTTTGCCTTAAAAAAAAAGAAAAACCAAAAAACCACACAGAGCCATATTTTCTGATAGTATATTAAAAAAATCCAATAGCTAAAACCCAACCATGTCCCTGCATTTTATATTGCTTTGCAATTTTAAGCCCAAGTTCCTCTGGAAACTTTCCATCACACAGGGATGGAAAAAACATTAAATAGTAATTGATTTTCTTTTCTGTATTTTGTTTTGATTAAAATGAGAATCCCTCTCATTTATCTTCAGAGAGAAAGTAAGCACTGAGTAAATGGTCTGGTTAATTCAAAAGTAATTTGATCGGAACATCCATAATTTACATTGACTGCTACAGCAGGAAAGATGCTGAGCACTACCAGATATCAAGCTTATTCATTTCAACAGCCTACTTACACTGTGCTTTACATCTTGTTCATGTAAACTGCTCTGAGAACATCTCATGACCCACATTTTACGAGGGGGGGACTTACACACCACCGTGCCCTTAAAAGTCATCTGTTAAGATTGAATAACACTCCAGCCTGCTCCCAGCAAACAGGGCTGTGGAGCCGAGTGTGTTGTTTTCCACACAGCTGTGCCAGCCTCCTTCCAGAGGAATCTGCAGCCTGTGTCACTGATATTGGTAGAATCAGCATTTGGCCCAGAGGTTTTTCACAAATCCAGCTGCAACAGGATATTTTCAATTCATCCTCAAAGCTTTGGACTCTACCAGACGGCATGAGCCATACAAACTTGCAATTTATAATTCCCCCCCCCCCGCCCCGTTCTGACTTCCAGTGCTTTGCTGTGGTGTAATCTTTGACTCCAGGGACTTGATCTTAGAGGGGAAATCCCATTTGGTGCCTTTATTCTCTGTTAAAGTCCAGGAGCACATAGCTGTGCTCTCAGGTTTTTGTCACAACAGGCTGGTCCAGGTGGACAGTTCCAACTGGGATAATCCAATTTTAAAACAGGAGAATGAAGACAAGCAAATGCAATCTGAAGGAGCAACCTACAGAGCCACTCAGCCATACCCCTGCAGTTTTATCTTCACTGCCAGTGCAAATACCCTCACAAGTGAATTTTGCTTGCATCAATGCTTCTGTAACAGCTGTGCTCCATGCCAGTGCCTGTTCCTGTATGGAAAGCATGCTGTTTCTGGGCAAACTTAACCCCTCCTTATCAGTCAACTGAAAATACTTCATTTTCATCCTATGCCAATGAAGTCACATCAACAAAAAGCTGTTACTCATTTAAGACCAGGCCACTCACTCAGGCTGTGAGGAAGAGGGACAGGAATAAATCAAAGGTGTCTGATTTAGGTGCTCAGTCACTTCAAGCTGCCAGGTGACAGATTTGTACTTTCATGTTTTGTTGCCACCTGTGGGGCCAGTGACACTCCAGAATCCATTGCTCTGTCACACACAGACTCAAATTAAGCTGCATAGGCTGCCTTAAAAAAAGCAAAATGGTGTGTTACAAATTCATATATTGTAAGAGTTGAAAAGCATTGAGTAATCTCATTCAGATTTCCTGCTAATTTCTAATTTTTAAGCAGTCATGAATCAAGGAAGATCAAAATACATGATGCTTATTCTGATATAAAATTACGAGTGAACTTCTGAAAACATTAAAGTGAGGGGGAACTGAGGTTGAAACCTACTCATGTATAGGAAAAAGAGCATTAGATTCCTTTGTTAGCACAGATAATTTAGCCAGCAGCAGGAAATGCTCCACCACGAAACTAGAGGGCCAAATGTACTGATGGTTTAAGCAGGAGAGGGCCCTAAATGAATCATTCAGTGGGCAGGAGTAATGAAACAGCTTTACTTGCACTGAGTCTTCAGCTCTGGAGAGGCCCCAGGGGAAATCCTCCAGGGGAAACTCACCTCCACATGAGTACAGTATGTTAGATACACAGCAGACCCCGTTTTCCTGTCTTTCCAAACAAAGGGAGGAATGAAGGACCCACCCAGGGATTTGCTAGTTAAAATTCTGACAAAAGTAGAATTCCAGTATGCAAAAGGGTCACTATTTATTATTAATTAGCATGGAAAAATGTTTGACAGGAAGAAAACCAACTAGCACAGATGCAGTGATTCTCATACTCACCAGTGACAATCAGAAGAGAGACTGCTCAAATCAAAGGAAGGACATTTATGATGTGTCCTTGTGACAGTGTAAACAAGTCCTTTGTGGATGTGTGTGAAGGGGAAGAGGGCGAGGAATGGCAGAATATTGTTTTATCTTCCACATGTGTGTGGAGGGGCTGCAGGAAAGGTTTGGGGTATGAATACAGAGTGGTGAGGAACAAGTTGAATTTATTTTTTGTAGCTGCTCAACTCCAGATTGGTGTAGGGCACACAGGGTTTTTTGGGGTACATCGATTTGCGAGGTTCAGGCCAGCTCTAGTCCTCTGGGCATTCCCAGTGGAGCTGGACTTCTTTACATTTGAGGTGGATTTGGTTTGGCAATGCACCATGTCACTAATTCTAACCCTCTCCTTCAACACCTTTGTGTTTCACAAAATACCACTACGCTTTAATACCTGTTTTAATCAACTGAGCAGAATTCAGTCAATAATTACCACTTTGTAGTTTAATTAGGAATTTCAAAGCACTACCACATCAAAACTTTAACAGTATTTAACAATCTGCAGATGAATATAAGTGCCAAATTCTTGTTGTAATTGATTTAGGAGCAAAAAAAGAAGCCAATTAGTGATGTGTTAAAGTCAATGGAGCTATGCAGCTTTGCACTACCCAATGAATTGATTTTATACATTTTGTATTAATTCTTACACAATTAGGTAGTGGAGGTGGTTGCTTATGGTGTTGTTAAATTATTTGTGTTTGAAGAGATGCAGAATTTTAAATTAGTATTAAAAATAATAACAAATTGGAAGAAAAAAGTTATGAATAGGGAACATCAGTCTATTCTTTCTAGTTCAATTGTGGCATCTATAAGGAGCAATACCAAGTATCTTCATGCATTAAAATCCTCTGTTGTTATGAGAGCAACCAAGGGCAAATAAGCATTCCAGAAAATAGGACATGGTAACTCTTACTGCACTAGTTTCTTATCAGGATGAAAGTGCTAATAATGCCTTCGTTAGCTTCAGGACAGTGAAGACACCTGCCCAGCCAGGAAACATAATGTCCAATTTCCTTCCTGCTTATACTGATAGGAAGTTAAACCATCAGAACCACCCCAGTCCTAGCAGGAGCTTCCTTAGCAGGACAGGGTGGGATGCAGTGTACAGGTGAGTGCATCCTGCAGTCCCTGTGGATTCCTGGCTGCTGCTGCTACCTGGACATTGATTTCCAGGCTGGAGGCACACGACCCTGCCTGATCTGCAACACCAAGCTGAGATAGTTTTATGGATGCAAAGAGACCCTGAATAGCCTAAGAAATGAGGCAAGGAGTTGTAGCTGGCTGCTAGACCTTGGACACTGAGTTAAAGATGGAAGGGAAAAAGACCTTGTCTTGCAAATGTCCCAAAGCCTGCTATGCTGGTGATCACTTGGCTTAGTTTGGCCTCAGCTTAATTAAGTGTGCCCCTCAGTTCCTTAATCCCTGAGTTTACATCATTCCTTTCTTCTCCCTAACCTGGGATATTTGAAGGCAAGACATGAGCCTCACACACACTCCCCAAACACATTTTCTTCCCAAAACAGCGCCACAAGCAGCAGAGAACGTGCACGTTCATCGGACTGTGCTCACTGTCCTCTTTGATTTCCTTTGAGTCAGCTTTTCCTGCTTTCCCCTAACACAGGTCCAACAGTGGAAGTATAGGAAGAGTGTAGGGTGGAGAGGAAGACTGCGGTGCTGAAGGCATCAGGGAACGGGTACTCTGTGAAGAGGCTGGAGGGAGAATGAGCAGCAATGGCCACAAACTGGCACTGGAAGAGGCAGGAAAAAGAAGCAGCCAGATTAGGGAACCTACATGAGATACACCTCAGCTGGCCATTGAGACCATCACAACTATCACAATATCCTAGCAGTGTCCTCAACCCAGAGGATCACCTGCTGGCCTCTCCTGACATCCCTGAGAACCTGCTTTTCAAGCCCAGCAGTGTTTTCCCACCAGGAAGGATGTCCATCAAACCTGGAGGTTGAACCAATCCAGCTTCTCCTGCCCTTGGCCCATTTCTCTGCCACAGTGCAGCAACTGAGATGCTGGAATATGGAAACTGAAGGAAGGAGCTTCCTCTTTCCCAGTGGCAATCAGGTTATTATACCCATAATTATTTTGATTTGTATTTTAGCTTGCAGAGAGGAACTACATATACTACCTTTATTCATTTAAACATTAAACATTAATCCTTTTTGTTTTTGTATTTTACTGAGTCACCTGTCTCAATACCCCGAAGCAGTGAGTTCTACCTACCAAAAAACTGTTAAATAACTTTTTTTTCCTGTGCTATAATTTGCATTACAAATACCTTTTTATTCCATGCAATGCTTTCTTCTTCTGCTTTGCCATGCAGGCTAAGTGAGAATTCTGGAGCAGCCTTCACTGAATCACTATTTTACACATATCTTCTTCCTCTTCCCTTGTAACTGCATACTTCTGGTTTGCAAAGCCTCTCTTTGAGTGGAAAAAACTCTCCTACAACCATTGTCCTTGTCTGGATCACTGCTTTTATGCTGTATCTTTGAAAAAACACAGGGTTTTCAGGATTTGTAACTTCGTCAGAGATGAGGGAAAGAAAATCCAAAGGGATTTTCTAGAGAAAGAGTAGAACTCACAAATTTCTCTTCAACTCGCCTGTTTGCCTGCAGTTAGAGACACCCTTCCTTTCTGAGGGAACTGAATGAAGGCTCCCCAATCTGCTGCCCTACTGAGAATCCAAAGTTTCCCTGAATCACTGCCCCCACCTCTCAACGTCAAGCTCTGTTTTCTCCATATACAACATAAAAAGGAGGAATCCAATTGCTAATTTTTCTCTCCCCTTCCCATGACAAAGGTGTGGATAATTAGTTTGGTATGGTCACTGAAGGCCTCTTGACAGTCTCGTGAAAGCAGCATTTGGGGGAGGTCACCAATGGCTTCACCTCTGAGAGTGGCACATGAGGGCACCCAGGGATGTGCTACTTCCGTGGGCAGCAAGCAGAGACTGAGCCAGTGAGGTGACAGACAGCAGGGGCCATCACACCTGACCCATGGGAGGGCAGGGATGAGCACTTGGAGCTAATTACCAGCTGCAGGATGGTCAGGTATCGCTTCCACCACAGGTGCCGGTGCATCTGCGGTCCCAGGCTGGCCAGGGCGTAGTAGATGTGGACAAAGGAGTTCAGCATCCCAATAAAGAAGGCTGAGGAGTGAAGAGGTGAGGGTGAACAAGACACACGAGCCATTCCAGGCTAACCCTGTGAAGGGCTCACAGCCACTATGATGATGCCTCCAAAATACATCACATCTGCCCCTGTGCATGAACATTCCATCTGGGCTCTGCCGTGGAAGCACGTCAGCTTCTCCCCTCCTTCAGCATATGGGTTTGGTTGGAAGGGACCTTAAAGGCCATTAGCTCCAACACCCAGGGCACATCTTCCACTAGAGTTGCCCAAAGCCCCACCCAATCTGGCCTTGAAAACTGCCAGGGTTGGGGCATCCACAATATACCCATCCCATATCAAGTGTTCAGAGACAGGGAAGAGCTTCAAAGGCAGAGGAGAAACTTTCTGATCTTCTGACCTAAGCATTTCATACCATTCTGGTGTCAAGGCCGTGTAGCCAAAATGACTTCCCAAAAAAGAATGCCCCAGCATCTCGTATAGGGCCTACCTAGGGTGGCTTAGCACCCAGATGTTTCTCTTCCAGTTGAGCAAAAGGGGGCAGCGATCTGGATACAGCCCAGAAAGGGGCACAGCCAGAGCAGGAAACAGAGCCGGAACCCAGGCTGCTGCCCCAGGGCCTCTGCATGGGGAGTGAGGGAGCACTGCTCTGGGAGGAGATACACATAGACCTTCTGTAGGATGTTATTTTCTTCTGTTTGGACCCCCTCTGTTGGCTCACTCTCATTCTGGGTGAGGCAGTGAACGTGGCAGCCTAAACAGCCCCAAGAGCTGAGCAGATGGGATCATCAGAAATGCACATGTTTTTCACACCTTTGGAAGCAGGTGAGCTTCCTACCTGCCAGTCAGCCCATCTGCACTGTTAATGCAACCTCCACAGCCCAAAAAAGCCCTGAAACACAAGGTTTTCTTTCAGCAGCATTTCTTACAAGCATACCTTGTCCTCCAGGCACTTATTTGACCCCTGGCCACCAGCTGAAGAGCGTAGAGCCATGATGGTACACGTGCAGAAATGTCACCCGCTCTTGTTTCTTGAGCAGAATTAAGAAAATCTGAAAGAAGCCAGGCAAAGGAGAACCTTGAGGCGATGTGTTTAGACAAAAATTTCACAGTAAAAAGTTATAAAAATAGCTAATGATGAGTCTGAACCTCCCAAACCCATTTCCTCTGCTGTTGATAAAAACTGGTGAAACTCAATAGATGCAACAGGACTTACAGGGAGAACTGGAAGACAGAATCTCTTCCACAAAGCCCCAAATATTTTTATGTCTGGATTCGGGTCCCAAAGCCCCAAGAGGACACATCTGAGACTCTGACTGAGCTTCCATACAATTTGTAGCTGCTTGGGTCTGGTCCTTTTCAGGACATAGTTTGGATGTTTACTGGTACCAGACAACAACCCACAGAAAAGCCACTGTGTGGAATGGCCAAACCCTCCTGGAACTTGCATTAGCAAAGAGAATTGTTTTGCCAGATGAATACATGTCAGGTCACTGTATTTCACCATGCACATGCATACACACAACAAAAAAGCGAATCTGCTTTTCAGGGGCTCAGGACTGGCAAAAAGCTGCTTTTGTTGCTGATGCAAACAGAGAGGGGATTGGCCAAACCACTGGCAATAGGCCTAGGAAGGATCCACGTTTACTCACATTTCAGTTTGTTGTCAACTTACACTCCAAAGGGCTGTGAAGTTTTAGGCTAGGACACAGCTTTCTTCTGCTGGCCAGGCAGAGACCTTGTCCAGTCACTTAGTTCATTTATAGTGCAGGAGGAGACCTGAAGACAAGCTGTAAAGAGGTGGGCTTTCAGTTCCCCACAGGACACAAACCTTTAATGCACAGCTCCGGGATAATTGTGGCAGCAGAGATGCCAGGACTTGTTCCCTCACAGCTCCTTTTCTGCCCGGCTGACCACTGTTAATCAGCCAGCCCGGCAACAGCAGAACCTGTGTGGCACCAGCAGCTGAAATTTTGGGGGCCCACCTGGCAGTAGGCAGGGTTAAAGCCTGTCCCCCAGCACTGTGCCCAGCTGCAGGAAGGGTGCTGGGGAGGGAGCGTGTGCAGCCACCGGGATGGAGACAGGCAGCGAATCAATAGAGGATCAGCCCAGGACATCAGTTCTGGCCCGCTGCCCCTTCCTGACAAGGAAGTCTCTGTTTCCAGCAGCGGTCCCGCTGAGGAGCTGAGCCCTCCTTACCGTACCCAGCAGCTCGATGACTTCGGAGAAGGAGAACCACCAACACACTCTTGCCATCTGCTGGGCTGCACAAGGCACGGCGGTTACAGCTTTATCCAAAATCAACACATTTCCAACCACGCGCTCTATCCCTGCCCACCC
Source organism: Edolisoma coerulescens (assembly GCA_013397115.1). Lineage (NCBI taxonomy): Eukaryota > Metazoa > Chordata > Aves > Passeriformes > Campephagidae > Edolisoma > Edolisoma coerulescens. The sequence goes on along the minus strand of VWZW01000891.1, from coordinate 128,544 downwards.
GGGGTCTGCAGCAAGGGGGGGAAATTAAGGGGGTTTTGTAATTTT
>VWZW01000891.1:82016-128459 GCA_013397115.1 Edolisoma coerulescens | reverse complement strand
CCTTCCAGATGGCAAGTCTCTGAAAAACTGAAAAGATAATCTGATGCTCGCATCTGTTCAAAGCAAGGCATTGTAACTCCAAATTCAAACAGAAAAAACTCATGGAACATTTTTGGAAAGCTGAAGCTGGTGGGACCCAACCCCCTGTGATGACCAAGGAGTAGTTTTAGCCGAACCCCTCTGCTAAAAGAAGTGTTGAGTCAGATTTCTGTCATGCAAAGCAGAGGATATAAAAATTGGTTTTCTTGTTGGAAGCGATCGCCCAGAATCCTTCCAATCCATGCAAAGAATCACATCTGTTTCAGAGGTAATTTGCAACATTGATACTTTCAGCTGGTAAGGTCACCCTCTCTGCAGTGATCAAAGGGCAAACTTAGATGGCTGGGTTGACTGAGATGATGAATTTTAGAGAACTAAAGCAAAGTGCAACAACTGTTGAAGCAGACAATTTAGTGAAATAGATTTACAGGCAACAACAAACTGGAGTCAAAGCCTTCTTAGCCATGCAAATTGCTATTTATGAGCAAAAGGATCTGCATAGCCACGGGAGGGCAGGGCCTAAGGCAAGCTTTCTCCAGGACTGTACCTTCATTCCCAGCTCACTCCGGCTGTACTCCACTGGCTGGCACAGGTAGCTGTAGTTGGCCAAGACTGAAGTGACCAGAAACTGAAACAAACACAAAGCAAACAGAAATCAATTTTTGTTTCAATGCCATCTGTTCCAAAAAAGACAGGCATATTAATGCTAAGGTAGTAGGGTCTCGGTCTAATAGTCACTGACAGAAAATCCATGAACAAATAGTAAAAGCCTAAAACAAAGTACTTCACATCCTGGTTGGAATCTCAGAAAAGCAAATTTGGCATGGTAAGGTATGTAACTCTTTGTGTAAACACTGGAGGGCTCAAAGCTACTTCAGCAGGAATAGTGAATTCTTGATTTCTGAGTCTCTCTGAGAAGACACTGTACTCCTTTGCAAAGATCCCAGGGTGTTCTCTTTTGGTTGGTTGCATTTGCCTGTTCATTGGGAAGCCAAAAACTGGACCAAGTAACCAGTATAACTGAGCAACCAAGCACAGAAAAGCAATTTTCACACCTGTCCTCAGATAGAACAGCTTTTGTTAAAAAAAAAATAAAATAAAAAAGGCAATTCGTGTTAATATAACGCTTGTGATACAAACCAAAAGGGCATATTTGTTGACATCAGAATGTTTTTGAAACCTATTTGGCCATGTTCCCTCGAAGAGTTTTCAGTGGCCTACGTAAACTAGGAGGGACAGGCTTGTGGAAAGGCTTATGCATTAAGAACAAGCAGAAAAAAATGTTCTTTACACTCTCAGCAGCAGGAAGACAGAGAGTGCTTGGCACTCCTGGAGAGAACTGCCAACTTTGGAAAATGACAGAATGTTAAGGGGTTGGAAGGGACCTTAAAGATCATCTAGTGCCAACCCCCTGCCTTGGGGAGGGACACCTTCCACTGGATCAGTGTTTCTCATCCTCAGAGATGGATCCCTCTCCAGCCAGACTTGAAGAAAATGAGGCCGTTCCACATCCTCCACACACTCTGTGCCTAATGGGGAGATCTCAGCTTGCCATTCATTCATTCAGGATGAATGAAATCCCATGTTAATTTCACGAACGGCAGGAGGATTGAGAAACGGGAGGAAATAAAGTACAGCAGGGCAATACTGCTCCTCTTGTGGCAAAACACAGACATGGCCAAGCCAGCTCCCACTCCCTTCAGCAGAGTCCATCAGCAAAAGCTGTTCAAAACCTAGAACCTGGAGGCTCTGGAACTCAAACCCTTCCCAGGTGCTCACCTAGGAGCCAGTCCTGCCTCCTCACCTTGTAGAACACGTAGCTGGATAATGCCACCACGGCCAGGTTGTGGGTGACCAGCAGAGCCCGCAGCTCCAGCCGCCGCCGCTGCCGTGTGTAGGAGGGCCCCAGGGCCACCCCAGAGAGGTAGGAGGTGAAGACAAGGGTGACTGGAAGTGGGGAGCAGACCAGCGGCCACGGGTCTGTCCTTGGATCTGGGAGGCAAAACACACAGCCACAGCTGGCACCTCCACACACTGCAGGGCGGATATATTTAATTAGATTTAATTAGTTCCCTTCAGCGCGCTCGCTGGCAGAAAGAAAACTGGTGTCTCTGCAGCTTTGCGAAGCTGCACCACAGTCCTTCTGCTCTGACTCTGCCAAAAGGCTTCAGCACAAAGGTTTTAGCACAATTTTTGGGTATGGACTGCAGTGCTGGAAGGCAGATGTTTCCTGGGATGAGCTGGAGCCCTCCCTGGGCGAAAGGAGCGATCCCAGACACTGTGCAGGGAGGCACAGGAGAAGCCAAAGCAACAGTGGCTCTTCAGGGGTGTAAATCTTTACAGCTAAATGACAAAAGTGTTTCAAGCACTGGTGTTACTTCCTTACAATCCTCAGGAAATCTGAAATTCTCCACTCCTTCATTTTCATACCTGCTCACACTGTGGACTCTCTTAAAAGCATGAATTCACTGGGAAATGCCAGAACACTTATCCCTGTTGGAACAGCTCTTCAGTCCTACAGCAAAGGGGAACTCAACAGATTTTCTGTCATGCCACGTCCTCCTAATTCTGCTCTATCATCCAGGATATGTTATATCAGCAAAAACATCCCAGGTGCCATTCATGCTTTCCTTTCCTGTTCCCAGTGTTGTCACTGCTCTGCCAAACTCTCTCATTTTTTGATAAATGCCATGCCAGTCTGGACAACTCTGTTAATCCCCATCCCTTCTAAACCATCCAGTTCTTTACTGTGGCTGTTATGGGCTCTGTCAGGAGCTCTTTGATATTCCATTTCTGGATTTAACAGTTTGTCAGAAGTCCTGAATCCCGATTTACACTCTCTTGTGAAATTCAAGTCCTGAAACGTTTACAGTTTGAGCATTATGCCCCAGGTGCTCCTCCTGCCAAAGCCAGCATGCAGGCCTGCTGTTCTACCTTCATGGCATTTTGTGGCTTTTCTTTGCACCCAGAGATACAGCAGAGCTCTTTGGGACCAAACTGAGCCTCTAACTACTGAAGATCTGATGTCTCCTCACTGCAAGGTGTCAAATCTCAAGCACTAAGGAGTGGTTACTGCCAGTATTTCATTTGATAACAGGATTTACTGGCATCACAAAGAGTTTAAACCCCAAAATATTGCCTCTTTGGTCAGCTAAGCTTTCCCATGACACATGAATATGCATTTTAAAAAATTCACTTTCTTTAGTATTCCAGACTTAACAGGCAATCCCAAGCATTTACTGCTCCTGGTCCTGTCAGAGCCCACTGGGAAATCCCCCATCCTTTCATTCCTTGCTGTGATCCAACGGGAGGGTCCCTGGGATATGTTTCAATACTTAAGGGAAGTTCGTGATCATGGAGAAGGAAAAGTGGAAATCTGCCTAGTGAAGAAAATGTGGGCTGGTATAAGGATTGCATTCCTTCTGGGTGTGGTTTTCGTGATCAAGCTGTTTATGCAGAAATTCCCATTTTAGACAGCATCTCTACCTACCTCCACTTTCTCCAGTTGTAGAATTCCTGAGTTTTCTGCCAAGTTGAAGCCATCCCAGGTTCTGGAAAGAAATTAACTCAACTGAGTCTAGAATGAGGAGGCTCCTTAGACAAAGGCTCAGGACTATAGCTAACAAAAAGACAATAGTTTGTTTCCTAAAAATTTAACTTTTAGACCAGGATTAAAGTCCCCTTTAAAAATGGAAGAAAGAGAACCCTGCCCTGCAATGATTAGCTACTGAACTTCCAGATTTTATTTATGTATCAATTTAAATAACTTATTATTTAATTTCCAGATTTTGATATTTCATGGAGGTTTCACCTCTAAAAAATGCTCTGAGCAGATGCATGTGACCTGCCAGAGCCGGGCAGGAACTGCCAGTGGCATTTTTTCCTAAAGCAATGTGGGCACAACATTCACATGAGGACACATACCAGGTGTCATAACTGCATCCTTCTGCAGGTATTCCTGCATATTCCCAGTGCTGGAAGGCAGCTAGGGATTCATTCAGTACTGCTGCAGCTCCAGAGCTGTTAACAGAGCTGCTTATTTGGCTTTCTGAAGCCCCAGTTTACACATAAACTTTGTTTTATCTTGTATAGATTCTGTAATAGAGTAGATAAAGTAGAATGCTCGTACATATTACGATGATCCTCCTCTTCCCTTCTTTCCTTTAGCAGGGAGCTGTTTTCAATAGCACTTGGAAGTTCTCCTAGAAAACACTTTTCTACAGTTAGTTTCAACAGCTTGTACTACCTGATCCAGTTCTCTCCACCAGCAAATACACAGGACCAGCTTCCTCCCAGTTCCGTCTCCTGCTGGCATTGAGAAAAGCACATTTTCTCCTTTGACTCCTCCTCACAGACTGTGACATCCACGCCCAACATCGCGTTGGTGCCAGACACACCCAAATTTCTCTCCTGCGGGGGTAATCCTTGCAGTCTGTCCCAAACCCCTTTTTGGGGCGTTCCTCTGACACAAAGCCCGAGACCCCCAGCAGGTGTCACACCCATCCTGACACAGGGACACATGCCCTTGTAATCCGGGTGGAATCTGCCAGCACCGAGATTAGTCGGTGATTATCAGCTGGCTCAGAGTCAAGCCGGCAGGGATTTCATACGGTTACATGCCCCCAAACAATCCACGCGCATTCCAGCTCACTCCACTTCCCATCCTTCCCCCCCCAAACCGGGAAAAGCCAGGAGGGAGGAGCGGACTCACCGCAGCAGCGCAGCTGGCTCCGAGCATCCCTCTCTCCAGGGGCGTCCCCAGCCGCTCGCGGCGCAGGTAGAGGCAGCAAGGCAAGACGCTGCAGACTGCGCTCAGCTTTCTTCTCCGCAAGGGAGGTGCGTATATCACCTGCTGGGCCTCCCACGGCCGTGGTGGATCTTCATGCCCCTTAGGCGTGGATCTTCATGCCTCTTCTTCAGTCTCGCAGTGGCAGCCACCAAAACGCCACCGCGAGCCACAGGCACCGTGGGGTTGTCGCGCAACTTTGCCAGAGTGAGAGGTTACATCATGTTCTCCTCCCCCGCCCTCTCCTGCCTCTCCCCACACGGTTCATCAGATTAGGGGACTGGGAAGAAGAGGGAAACGAATGCAGAAGAGGGCTGGGATCCCACAGGAGTGAACCATTGACCTGTAGTGCCATGCTCGGCAGCCCGGCCAAGTGGGAACCAGGCCAGCATTTCTTCTGCAGGGTTCTTCAGGGCATGCCACGACAGCTTTGCAGACAGTAAAAGGTGAGAGATCACACCTGGAAACCAGTCTGTTCGGAGCTCTCCTTCAGACCAGCACAAGGGGCTGTCAGCAAGCTTTTTGTGTGCTCAAAATATGTCCAGACCACCAAAGGAGGGGGCAGAGAACAGTGGGAACACTCGGAACACACACTCACTCACTCACTCACTCACTCACTCACTCACTCACTCACTCACTCACGGAAGGCAGGGAAAACACAGCTGGAGTCACCCCTCATATCCAGCCTGTGTCCCTGGGGAGTCACATTTACTGTTTTTAATGAGACAGGAAAATATGTGGAGGGATCTCCAGTGACTGCACCAAGGGAAAATGCAGAGAGCCGCAGCAATTCAGTCCCATGTGGGGGTACCAATGTGGAACCAGGACCATGGACCCCCACCCTCCAAGAAACAGCCTGAAGCCAAGTGTCAGGGTTCTGCTTGGTCACCTGGGGTGTGGATACATCCTCTTCTTTTCCCAGTGGGCACCAATTATTAGCAGACTCCAAATAAAATAGAGGATAGCACCATTTCTCGTACCATTGCATTGTGTCTGTCACCAGATCCATCACAAACCCTTCTGAAGGGCAAAGCACCAAAGATCAGCTTTTCAAAGCAGCTTTAGGAATTAGGCATATCATGTGCTGGGAGTTTTTCATTGAAACACATCACGTGCTGATGCTGCTGGACAGCTACTGCGTTTCTCTGATGTACTATGAAACTATGAAAGAATTTAAATAGGTATTTTTGGGAAAGGTGATTTAGGATGAGGGGTTTGAATTTTGGGGGTCAGGGGGTTAGAAGGGCAATCCAGTTTAGAAAAGGGTTTGACTGACCTTTGGTATCATATCAAAAACCTGGGTTATTACTGACAATTATAGGGAGACAATTATAGGGAACTTTACAATTATAGTGAACTTTACACTTTTTTTTTTTTTTTCAGAGCTTTCTATAAAGACCCCTTTTTGAAGTTTTCTAATTGCTCGTGAACCAGCAGGTTTCATTTCTATATTTTTGGTGCCCCAGTCCTAAAAAAGGTTCAATGATTTATCTGTGTGAATCGATGGAAGTGATAAATCGGACCAGTCCTTTTTATCTGTCACGTGTAGATGGGACTATGTTTTATTATATCTATTTGGTAATTTAAGTAACATTTGTTGAGCTATTGCTATTGATGTATAAGACTTAGAACTACAGACACAAAACTTTTCCATCAAAGTTTTTTCACCCTGGTGAAAAAAATTCACCTGCAGTGAATTTTCACAAATTTCATTTGGGGCAAACAATTTTATTGTTCACATAAACTGGATTTATTTTTTTTTCAATACCATGAAACATATTTTATTTTTTAAAACCTTCCCTGTTCCTGAAGTATTCCCAGTGGTGCTGCTGCAGATATTCACTAGCACGGCTGGCAGATGGAGAGATGTCATCAGTACCATGGTACTTCTACACTCCAGGAATGGGTGTCCTTTGATCAATGTCAGGACAACTCGGAGGGCAGCTCTGCAAGGACCACACACAAAAGCCTCAGGGCTTTCACTTTCGGCAAGAACTCAGTGGAAGAATAAAACCCCAACATTTCTCCTTCACTGAAATGGTATTAGGGGAGCTCTGAATGCCAAAGTGAATTGGGTTCTTCATTCAGTGACTTGGCAAGAAAAAAGGGTATTGCAGGAACATGGATGACAGACACAGTAATAAGGAACTCAGTTATGCAGAGTGTGTGACAGCTCAGAAAAATTCATCAGAGATTAAAAAATATTTTAACTAATGAAAAACCTGACTATCTCCAGCATAGTTTAGAGGTGGTTGCCACAAAATTATTATCAATTGCAAATACCAGCAGTAAAACAATCCTGAGGGCTTCTAGACCGTGCAGCTTTTGCTCTTTGGTCCTGTGATTGCTGTTGCTTCCAACCAAAGCTGTACTAAAAGCACAAATTACCAAAAGAGAATGGTTTTAATACTTGGGAAAGACAAGGAGCAGGGGGCCACTCTCATCTGGATACCCAGGCTACGTCATGGTGCTGCTCTGAACCCCACAGCAGGGACTTGGCAGATGACAGAATCACAGAATGGTTTGGGTAGGAAGGGACCTTAAAGATCATCTTGTCCCAACCCTGCCATGGGCAGGGACACCTTCCACTATCCCAGGTTGCTCAGAGCCCTGTCCAACCTGGCCTGGAACACTGCCAGGGATGGGGCAGCCACAGCTTCTCTGGGCAACCTGTGCCAGGGCCTCACCACCCTCACAGGGAACAATTTCTTCCCAATATCCAATCTAAACCTGCTCTCTGTCAGTGTGAAGCCATTGCCCCTTGTCCTGTCCCTCCAGGCCCTTGTCAGGAGTCTCTCTCCATCTTTCCTGTGGGCTCTCTTCAGGGACAAGAAGGCCACAGTGAGGTCATCCCAAAGCCTTCTCTTCCCCAGGGTGAAGAACAAGATGATCTTTAAGGTCCCTTCCAACCCAAAGCATTCTGTGATTCTCTGATCCCTCCTGCAGCAGAACACACCTTCACATAATATCACCAACCTGCTCAAAACAACAAAATACCAAATAATAGCAGCAGGAATTTCAAGCTGGATCAAAGAATATTTAACCAGTTAAGGCACCACAACCTTAACTACCAGCACACACTCAAAGATTGGATGTGGCCAGATATCTTCTAAGACTTGCACACACACCTGGCCCTTGGAACACCTGAATGGCATCAAATTCACCTCCTGTGCAATTCAAGTGGATCAAACTGCTCCAGGGTTTGATGCATGTAGATATTCATATGTAGTGTTTTTTATGCAGATAATAAAAACTACTGGTAACTTCTGTATGGAACTGGCTTCAGTGAGAGGTAAATATCAGAGCTGAGGATGCCACAGAACAGGAAGGAAGGTGACAAACCCACAAATCTCTTGGTCAGCTCATATCTACATCTGCACTCCTGCTAAACATGCTGCTTATGGGATAACACATTTACAAGTCAGGAGAAGTTCAAGGATCAGACTGTCCACACTTCCAGCAGATGAAGCACCACCTTGCTCCTTGGCACAAGTGTCCTCCAGAGAAAGCCCTGAACTCCTGAAATGGCATCTTTGTGACTACATTGCCAAGGGAGGTCCATGTCATCTCCCCTAATTCACGCTTTTCAACAACCACCTCAGCTCTTAATTGCTCACAACAGAAATAAATGACAGCTGGTTTTATGAGTACTCTCTCAACAATGGGGAACACAGCAATAGATGTTTTTACAGCAATAGAATTTCCCACAGAATAATAATTGAATGGCTGAGTTAGTTTTGCTAATATGCAATTACCAGCTTCTATATGTTTCTGAGGAAATACAGTGGTTTCAGGTGACAATCAGCCATCACTAAAACATTCTGAAAACCTCACCAAATTTTCCAGCACATCTGGGTCTAGTCCACAAAGCTCTTGTGCATGAAAAAATCCAAACTCACATCTATTTAGAGCAAAAAGAAGCCTTTAACAGGCACAGTGAAGCAGTTGAAGCTGCTTCTGGCACAGGGATTCTGTTTCTTGATTGCCTCGCTTATGCACCATGCAGACAATTGCACAGACCTTGAAAGGTTCTGAAGAGATCACAGGAAGGAATTTTTGGCAGAGATGCTGAGCAGCCTGTCTCTGTGCATAGGACCGGGAGATTGCATCAACTCTTGTGTAAATTATGGTCTCAAACCCCAGTATTTTAATTTCACCAGCATGTATTTTTCACTTTAATTAATCCGTGGGGGTCTCAGAAAAGTTATTCAGCCTCTCCATGGCTCAGTTCGCAGAGCTGTAAAGGAGAAGGAAACCTTGTCTCTCCCACAGGAGGGTGGTGAAGGTGACCTGCAGTGAGTGGAGAGCCAGATCTGCCGTGTTCCACCCATCTGGGTGCAAACCAGGGTACTTCTGGCTCTGGGGCTGTTGTCTTTGTGACCTTGGGCCAGTAATTTCAAGTGTGAATCATCTAACAAAAACCCTAAATTCAGGTGTCTACATCTAATGAACTTCTGCAAGGCTTAATGAACTCTGCAAAGATTTCTAAGGGCTGATCCACACAGAGGAACGTGCTGACATTCAGGGTGCCCCAAGGTATCTCACCTGAGCTCCAAATGTTCTGGTAGGCAAAGGATTCCTGCAAGTTCTGTGTCATATCTGTGAGATCCACGTGGATATCAGAACTATCTTAAGGCATCTCCAGTGCACTGGACACCTATCTATGTACAGGCCTCTGAACTGAGTCCTCTTTGCTCCTAGAGCCACCTTTTGTCAGCCTTGCCTAATTACTTGATCAGTTCTTTGAGATAAGAACCTTCTCTCGTGATGTGCTTTTGTGACCAAGCATCAGTCTCTGTTGTAGGAGCCTGAAACAGTCCTGTATCCAACAATACATTCCCAAATAACTCCTAGGCCTAGAGGATTCAGAAACCTTCGACTTTCATCTCAAAATCTGCTGTCCTTTCAGCATGCCTTGAATCAGTGTTATTTTAAAGTTGCACTGTGACTGGCAAGGAGAAGGGACTTACTGCTGATACCAAACATCTTTCAAAAACCTCCCAGAAATGAGCTTAAAAAGATTTCTTGATCAATTAGGTAATAACAACTGCTCATAAAAAAACCTCCCAAAACCCAAACCTTAGGCATCATGGTAGCAACAAGGTTTTTAGGCCAAGATCTTGGCATAAAAGGAGTGAGAAGCCAAAAGAAAGAGGTGATGAGCCTTCATTTAGACACCCAGGGGATGCCAAGAATATTGTTCTAGTCCTAGAGCTCTACAAAGAACACAGAACGAACTTGATTGTCCAAGGGCTCCAGCAGAAGCAGCCTCTGGATCTCCAAACCCAGACCCCATGGCATTTCCAGTATGCTGGAGCCATGGGTAGAACACAGATTTAATTCCTGCTCTAATTAGTGCAGTACCCACTAATGAGAGCACAGTGCTGATGACTGCTGTCTCTTGTTTTCCCATCCGAAATCAAGGGAATACAGAATTTCCACACACCTGTCTCTCGGTAATACTTGAATGTTTCAGTGCTTCTGAGAACTCTCCTCTTCAATTTCCCTCCCACACAAATCCACCAACAGCACTGAGCTGAGAAATTAATTCTGACCAGCTGTTCCTATTGGAGAGTCCATGACAGAACTTGCCACTGAACATCCACTGCCATCGGAGAAGGGATTTTTCCTTTTTTTTTCCCCCTCTACTTTCTGATATTCCTCCACTCTGTGCACTCAGCTGATCAAACATGCCAGTCATACCAGATGCTACTTCAGAAGCTGAAGAGAGACATTAAATGGTGCACAAACGTTGTGCAGGCCACCTGCAAATGTCTGGGGCTCACACTATAGGAAAGAGGATGCTCTTGTAATTGAAATGCTGCTGTTGAAAGAAAATAATATGTATTCTGTTTTTAAAATCAGATGCTCTGAATTACCACACCAGCATCTGTCAGCCTCATGGGGATTCTGGAAGTCTAAGACAACTCTTCCTTTTTTTTTTTTGTTTGCCTGGCACATACTCATATCATCCTCCCTCTGCAAAGATGTCTCCACCAAGTTGGACTTACCTAAACCCCTCTGTGATGGTTCAATGCTTTCATCCCCTTCTGTTCCTGCCCTACACCTGGAGAAACCTCTCCACAGAAATTAGTATAGCTCCTTTTCATCATCAAACCTTTCACCCTAATTATGCCTGCAAGTTGCTGACATGTGGTGGTCAGCCAGGCCGTGATGCGTCCCCAGCTCTTTCTACTTCACCTTTTATTCCCATTTTGCCTGCTCCTGCTGTTATCCCGCCCATGCCTGCAAAGCACTGGATCGTGTCTAACATGCAGATTGCAGGCTCTGCAGAGTCTGACTCCCTGTGCACTGACTACCAAAGTATTTATGGCAGCAATGAAAATTGAGGATGCAAAATCCTCTTTCCTCCTCTAATGATCTGGTACATCTGCTCCCAGTGATCTGGAAGCCAAATAGAGCAGATATTTATAGGAGCCAGAAAATGAGCAGTTCGACTTTCCAACTTCCAATGGTGGATTTTGGAGCCAATAGGCAGCACAGAGTGTTCTGATCTCTGTCCTCTAAAGCAATTACTGTTTGGAGAACAGCAGACACCTTCCTGAAATTGCCTTATATTTACAGTCCAGCAAAAAAGACTCAGTTTTGTCATGGTCCATCCTGAATCTCTTATCTACGTGTGAAAAGAGATTTCGCCTTGAGTTAACGTAACTCATGACAAAAGACAGTCCCATGAAGTCCTTACTGAGGCAACAAACTCCTCCATGCAGAAAAAAATGGCAACATCTCCACTGGGCAGGACTTTGGCTGGATTTTATGTTTTGCTCTCACAGTGACGAACACTCTGTTCAAGCCCTCAAGGCCAGGTTTTGCTCAGGGGCTCTGAGCAACCTGGGATAGTGGAAGGTGTCCCTGCCCATGGCAGGGGGTTGGAACTGGATGATCTTTAAGGTCCCTTCCCACCCAAACCATTTTGGGATTCTCTGAAAACAGCGTGGGTGATTGACTGGAAGAAAACTGCCACTCCCCCTGCATTTATTGCAGAAAAAGGATGTAGCTGGGACTCCTCCAGTTCAGATTCCTTAGGCCTGTGGTGAATCAGTCAGTAATAGAAGGGCCATACACGGTCAAACAGCTGCAGAGCTGCATCATAAAAGTGACATGACTCCTTTGCAACTCCCCAAGGTGTTATGAGGTTTAATTACTGTTTTATTCTTAGGAATCCTCACAGAAAGGCAATCTTTTCACGAGAAGTGCTGTTAATATCATTGCTGCTGCTGGCAAGTACAGTCTGGTAAAGGTGGCAATAAATGAGCTAGAGTAACATGCAGGAAGTTCCCTCTCCTCCTGTTTTCCATTCCCCTGCAACTGCATTATGTACTAGGGAAGCTAACCTGTCCTGTAGGCACGGGTCTTGTCATAATTCCAGGCTACAGACCAAATCCTGAGGGATGATGTGGGCTAGCAATCCTGCTCTGGTAGCTCACTGCACTTCAATAGACTTCATCCTTCCTTTTTATCTTGACCACTGTGAGAAGTTTGGAACTGATCCATTTGGGATTGTACACGCTCCTTTGGTTTGTGGGTTTGTCCTTGTTGCCCTGCAGTGCCTTGAGACACAATCTTCTACACACCAGTGTGGGAGAAACACAGTGATAGGGTATTCTCCTAGCTGGAAGCCAGCAAACCACCCCTCTGGGAGGAAAACACTGATCTCTGCCATGGGAGATACGATGGAACACAGAGCAGGCACTGGCTTTGGGAAGAAGGCCTGGTTCTGAGTATGCAGCTCACAGACCTCTGTCTCATCTGTTTGTTACAAAAATGGAGGGTTCACCATTTGTCTTCATCGGTTTTATGGCAGATGAAGGTAGCCTTTCAAATGACTTTCTGTCAGGAGGAGATTTAGAAAATTAAAATATGATATAACGACTCTGTAGCTAGTAAGGCCCAAACTAATGATATAAAGAAAGCAGACAGAAGAAAAAGGGGCCTCCTTTTGCAAAAAAAAATCTACATGGCTCATGGGCTTCCTTAAGACTACAGATTGTGCACTGAAATTAGGGTAACACACTGAGCCCCAGGCTGACAGTTCCATCTCTGTGCTAAGTAGGTAAGGAAGAAGATTTAAAGAGAGATTTGTAGGTTTCCTGCTGCCCCTTGCAAAAGCATCTCCCAAGACATGAATTTAGGACCCTACTAAGTGCCAGCACAGGCAGTCACCAGGCTTGTTTGTGCAGTGCCAGAGTTGCCCTCCACACAATTCATCAATAGATCCCTCCCATCTGCTTACAGAAGTATTCACTGCAGGATTTCACGGCCTCACCTGCCCAGCCCCTTTGATGCCATGATGACTTTTTTCCTTTTTTATATACCCTTTTTTACACCCCTTTATACAGCTTTTTACATAGCTTTTATGTATCCTTAGTGCTTTCAGCCCACATACTTGTAATTCCCTAAGTCTGATACCCCGTGTTCCATTAAGCCAGGAGACCAAACACCCTGGAAGCCTCACTTCTAAGGGTCAGAAAGCCCGAGAGACCAAAGTCCTCTCTAGAACACATCCTGTAAACTAAGATAGGCTCATCCAGGGGAGAGATTCCTCGGAATGGGGGAGTCATTCAAGTCTCTCATTGGGGAATCTTTGATAGATGTGCTAATTTGCAAGGCCTATAAGTTGTATACGCAATTTATCGTGTGTGTGCATTCCGGGGTGCATTTCGGCACGCTCCACCTGGTGAAGTGGTGCACCAAGGATCCTAAATAAATATCGATGTAAAAACCCCTTTCCCTTTAACCGTGTCTGGCTTTTAATTTTAAGACCAGAAAAAGGCAACGCCCTCCCCCAGAGCAATGTCTCAGCCAAAAATCCAGCTGCCACCACTAAAAGGTGACGAGAGAAGGGCCTTGTGTCACATCTGAGAGCTTGCAGTGGTAGCCTGGGGAGCTGGTGATGCTCCCTCAGCACTGTGGGAGGGGTGCAGCAAGGTTTCCACCCCATGAATGGCAGTGATGCTTCATAAAGAGGACAGCCCAGCTGTGGCCCTAAATTAATAGAATAACCCACCCCCTGGCACTGTCAGGAAATCACTTCTGGTGGGGCCCTTATGCCTCAGTTAAATGTATTATCAGAGATATCCTGTAGATCTCAGGCAAATATTCATCCTCTCTGAGCTACCTGGAAATCAGCCAAAGATGCCAGGGCTCAGTTGTGGACTAGGGATTTATGCCAGTTATTTTATTACCTGGGTTTGGGGTTTTTTTTGCCATGTAGCCATGAGTCTTTAGTCATGTCTCAGGAACCACAGCCTCCTCTACTTGGGAACATTTAACAGCTGCAAGAAATCTGTTTAAAAGGTTGATTTAGCAAGAGAATCATAGGCTTTCCTAGATTCTAGGATCACTGAGTCCAGCTCCTGGCCCTGCACAGACAGCCCAACAGTCCCACCCTGTACATCCCTGACAACATTTTTCAAACGCTCCTGGAGCTCTGTCAGGCTCGGTGCTGTGACCATTCCCTGGGGAGCCTGGTCAGTGCCCCAGCACCCTCTGGGGGAAGAACCTTTTCCTGATCTCCACCCTAACCCTCCCCTGACACAGCTCCAGCCATTCCCTGGGTCCTGTCCCTGGTCACACAGAGAAGAGATCAGGGCCTGCCCCTCCTCTTCCTCTCCTGAGGAAGCTGCAAAACTGCTGTGAGCTCTCCCTCAGGATGCAACTGGACTATTGCCCTGAATGAAAGATTTTTTTTTCACAGTGGGTCATGACAGGGAATGTTTGAGAAATGTCAGCACTACTTGTACCAAAATGGTCCAACCCACTGGACAGGACGGGCAAGTGTAAATCATAGAATGGCCTGAGTTGGAAGGGAGCTTAAAGATCACCCAGTTCCAACACCCCTGCCATGGGCAGGGACACCTTCCACTAGACCAGGTCCCTTCCATAGATTCATGAGAGGGTCTAAAGACATTTAAGCCCAAGATGATGCAACTTACAGGAATGCATTCACTCCCAAATACAATGTTCTGGCTTGAATGCCACCCTCAACAGAATTTCACCCTCTTCTGCCATCGCTTCTTCCATGGTCTTTGCTCACACAGAGATTTTGATGACCTTAAACTTTCCTCCACAGCTCTTTAGTCCCCAGATAGACACCATTTCATCTGACCTCTTCTGAAGTCTCTCAAATTTGCCTGCTTCTTCACCAAAACGCAGTAATCAGTGAGCAAATCCCATTGTCCAATAAAAAACACCTAAGGGGAAAAAACCTTCAATCACTTCTAACACTTCTCACTTTTTTTTTTTTTACATATAGTATTCCTCTCCACAGTGCTAACTCCCTTAAAAATGTAGTAAAATGCTGAGATTTTGGGGAAGTATAAGTTTGCATCATATTTATTTCAGAAATGAAGAGTTTGGGAGTAATATTATTAATCTTAGTGAAGAATTTTAATTAAAAAAAAAAAAACACAACAAAACAAAAAACCAGAAAACCAAAAAACAAATCACCAAACAACCCTGTGGGAATTGCTTAGTCACTGCCTTGTGCTTTGTGCAAAATAAATACATTTGTGCTGAGTAAATCAAATGTTAAATGCTACAAGATCAGCCCTGGCAGGAGGATATGGTCCTTTTGCAAGGGCTGAAAGGAGGATGCTCCTGGACACGTCTCACCTGAATTTGTCAGGGAGGTGATAGCGACCAGGCTTTGAGATGGACTGGCAGAGTCCTGTGCACACACAGACCTGGCAGAAAAAGGGGTGGTAAGGCTGGAGCCTCGGCAGGTGTGGTGTGGCATGGCTGTAACCTGCCAGACTCACAGCATTCTACCTCTTTTGGCTACTGCAATTAATTAATTAATTAATTGAGCAAGACTGGGGCTATGCACCATGTGCTCTTTTTTTTGTAAACCTGGTTTACTTTCTCATTGGTTTTTTTTCAGATTAACAGAGAATTGTCACTGACATCTCTGACCTCTCCTGAATTTCCATTTCCCTCAGGTGAGCAAACTACAAGGCCAAATCTATAAACAGAAAGCATTATGTAATTTATTAAGACTGGAATTGAGCACCATCAGGAACTGTTACAGTTAGGATGGATCCTAAGCTAGATTTTTTTTTATTTCTACCACTAGAGGCCTGTAATGTGCTGCACATTTGGAAAAATCCACATTATCTGTCAGTGGCATGAGAGTACAACGAGTACAAATCAGCATCGTGATTGTAAAGAGGTTTCTGTGTATTTAATTTCAACTTCTGAAGACAACTTTCTGCCAATAGCAGAACAAGTTCAAATAAGCAACTTTTCAGCAGTTTAATAAGAGAAAACACTCGATACATAAATCGTTGAATCATTTTGTTCTCTTTAAAACCGTGGACTGATCTCTTGTGCAACATTGCTTAGATTGGGATTTACTGAACAGACACTCAGCCAGCTGGTTTCAACTTAGGAATAAATAGAAATTTAGGAATAAATGTTCACATCCAGCATGTTTGTGCATTTGTTTTGAAAATACAGCACATCTGACATCTTCACTGGTGCTGGTGGTCTGGAGAAAGTACCTCACCTATGCATGAAGGCTTAGTGCTACTAGAGAAATACTATTTTATTCTAAAGGAGTCATAAGAGATGGGGATTTCCAAAACAATGGTGCTGTTTATCATGTTGGGGGGGTTGTTTTGGTTTGGTTTTCTTTCACGTTGATTTGGCCACCTGATCACTCTGCTCTGCTCTGATAGGCAAATTTTCTGCACATATGGAGACAACTTCTCTGTGGATTTCAGAGTGACCCCAGAGATCCGTCTGTAACTGAATCTCTGTGGGTAAAAACAAGCTGAGCTCTCACACTGGTGGTTTTCTACTCCTGACATCCCCCAGTCCAGGTCTAATAGTTACTCTCTTACAAGCTGGCCACAGGTCCATGGGCAGAGCCACCGACATTTCCCAATGTTAAATTCAGAGCTGCTGCTCCATCCTGAAGAGCAGGTCCCTTCACAAGTCACCGCACACCTCTCACTGGAGGTGTTTGCAGAGGAAGGCAAGAGAAATTGCTTCCTGGGATAAGATTCATCTCACCTAAGTTTACCCACCTGAAAGCTGGATGCCTTCAGCAAACCCACAGGCCCTGGAGACAAACCAGTGTTGTTGGGAGGTGAGTCACCGTGCCTGTCAGCTCTACGGTGAATCACCAGTTAGCAGTGCCTTGGTTTTGTACTGACAAAATCAAGAGCCCAGACAATTAACTGAGGCTTCATGCCTGAGTGTCACCGTTCAAATCAGGGGGAATATCCCTCCTGCAGCCCCCAGTGCTGGGTACCGATGGCACTACTGGAAATACGCAGCTGTGGAGCTCTCTGCTGAGGGCTCTGTGAGGTAATTTCTCTGTGTGGGACACAAAGCAAGCAAAGCTGAGGGTAAAGAACTGGAGATGCTTTGATTTGCTGGTGCTGCCTCCCCCAGTGCTGTGGGTGCTAAGTGACTACATAAAACATGAGGGAGTCAGACTTACCCAGAGCCCCGTGCCAGGCCTCTGACAGCCGCTGATGGCACAGCGAAGGGGCAGGGCTGTGACATCCCCACTGGAGGGGCTGTGCTTTCCTGCCCTGCCCTTCCCTTCCCACGCTGGGGCACTGCCACCGTCCCTCTCTGAGCCCAGAACCAGGGGTCACCGCCGAGCCTGAGCACAGCAATGCAGTGAAAAAGCAAGAGGAGGAGGCGTTTTGGAGGTGGAGGCGCTTCCCTTGCCACCCAAGCCAAAGCCTGAAGGTGACTCATCCTCCTCTGCACTCGCTCTCGCACAGCTCCTTCAGCGCTGTTCTTCCCTTCCTTCCCCTTCCTCTCCCTCCCCGTAGAGGTGATCCAAAAAGTCCTTCTTTCCCCAGGAACTGATCCTTTTTTTGCTTGGTCACTGGTGCGCCCAGCCCCATTTTTATGCATTGCTTCAGGCACTGCACGAGTCTTTAGGCATTTACTGCAGAGCAGGGCACCAAATCTCACACACTTGGTGGAATAAGCATTCCAAGTCAGGGGCTCAGCAGATATAAACTGATGTGGCTCCAGAGCAAATATGACCCTCAGTCCTCCCCTTTGTCTCTTGGGACAGCAAATGCAAAATGCCCCTGGTGAAGACTTCGAAAGCAGACTGGTTTAAAGTGGGCACAGCTTTGCTGATTTTTAAAACCGTGCTGCTTCTAATTCACAGCAGCACGGGAATGTTCGATAACAGCCTTATTGTGCGCTTTGGCGCCCAGCAAAACCCATCTTCCCACACACAGAAAGGAGGTGTCTGCTAAAATTAAACGTCATTCTCGTTAGCATTGTAACACACTGAATCTCCATACTGAAACATGGCATGTGGAAGAGCTGATAAACAAATCCTCCGGGCCAAAGCTGCAAACAGGAGGAGGCAGTAAAGCAGAATTATGCTGCCTCTCCCCAGCTGCAGATTTGGTGCTCTAACTCTCTGCAACAGAGACCATCTGTGCCTCGGTGTCCCTGGCACTCTCATCCTAGCAAAGCAGAGGAGCCAGAGGACTCGATGACCCTGGGAAGCTGATCAGCTTCTCCCTCCAAGATGTTCTCACGATGGGAAGCCACCATTCCCTTTCTGGGGTTGTTAAAGGATGCACGCACCCCTGGCGTTGCCAGGGAAGGCTTCCCTCCTCTCTTCCTCAAGGCTACATCAGTAAGCTGATGCAAACGTTTCAAAAAACTGCTCGGGAAGTACAGAAGCATCCATCTCATCCTAAAACCCTTCAGCCTGGCTGAGGCTGCCCTTCAGGCAAACAGCTTAGCTTTGCACACACGAGACAGGCTCCCTCAGCTGCCCTGAGCAGGTGTGGTTGGTCTGACGTCAGGGGACACCAGCTGGGGCTCAGGTCAGACCTTTCTCCTGGGCCCATATGTTCCACGGAACACCGGGCCCATACTGTTGCACTTGAAGCAGTCACTCAACTCCTGTAATTAATAAAAAGCAAAAATGAGCCTTCTGGCAACGGAGGCAGAACACCTCAGCGTGACTCCATTGCAAATTGTTCTCTTCCCTCAAAAAACACAGGGAGCCATCAGAAAAAAGGGAGGTGATAACAATCCAGCAATCAGGGCCAGGGATGAGATCCACCTCCCCAAATTTCATTTTCAGCACCAACTCTCCAATGAGATTGCTTTAGCCCTTCTGCAAGTCCTTACCTTCCCATGCAAGATGGATATTCACACCAATATCCTTTAGACAAGCTGAAACCACGACTGAAAGATATACAGTATCACCTTCTCTGAGCCTGTTACACCCTTCTTTGGGAGGGAAGGTGTTCCTCCTGCCTCACTGGAGACTGCAAGCTGAAGCATTTGTGCTCTGCAGACTTCCCCTCACTCCTCAGTCTCTGTACAACACACCAAGAATTTCATGGCGAGTTTATGAATGGCTTCTAAATTAGGATTTTAACACAGACGATGAAAACAGCTGCACTCACAGAATCCCAGGATGGGTCAGGCTGGAAGGGACCACAGTGGGTCACTGGTGCCACCTCCCTGCTCCAGCAGGGCCATCCCAGAGCACACAGCACAGGATTGTGTCCAGAAGGGTCTGGAATATCCCCAGTGAGGAGACTCCACACCCTCTCTGGTCTCTGTTCAGGGCTCGGTCACTGCCCAGGGAAGAAGTTCTGCCTCCTGTCCAGGGGGAACTTCCTGGGATCAGTCCCTGCCCGTTCCTCTGGTGCCATTGCTGGGCCCCCCGGAGCAGAGCCTGGGCCCTGCTCGGAGCCCTCCCTGCAGACAGGGACACCCAGGGCTGAGGCCTGGGTTGGAAAGAGCCTTAAAGATCATCNCTTCTCCAGGCTGAACAATCCCAATTCCCTCAGCCTTTCCTCACAGCAGAGCTGCTCCATCCCTCTGCTCCCCTTGGTGTCCCTGCTCTGGACTGGCTCCAGCAGCTCCCTGTCCTTCCTGTGCTGGGCCCAGGGCTGGGTGCAGCCCTGCAGGGGGGTCTCAGCAGAGCGGGACAGAGGAGCAGGATCCCCTCCCTGTGACCCGCTGGAGTCCATGCAATAAAACCTACGGACACTGGACAAAATGACCAGCTTCATTTCCCCCCCTTCATTTCAATCTCTTAGCTTATGGGTATAACTAAGGAACAATTCTCCTTAAGCTGATGGAAGTTCTGCTACTACAAGCTTTCTGTTCTGCACACACACTCAGGCAGGGTACAGCTATTGAACACATAAAACAGGGATGTCCCACATGCAAACACAGCTTCTGTCTTTTCTGGAAGTGGAAGCCTGCACAGGGAAGTGATGGCACTCCCACCACAGCGGCACCCTTCCTGTTCCCATCCGGGAGCAGGGTGGGAAGCAGAGACTGAGCATCCTGCTCCCAGCACCCCGCTCCCAGCCCATGCAGCAAAGTCACTGAGGCAAAAGGCTTGGATGCAGGAGAAGGGGAAGGGGAGGAAGAAAGGCAGGTTCCTACTGGCTTTCAAAACTGAACACCAGATTTAGAACTCATGAGCAGCTTATGCATTTGGTTTGAGCCAGGTTCGAGGCAGGCAGGTGCAGGGTCAGCAGCCTCTGCAGTGCTGTCAATGCCTTCCACTCCTGATCTGCAGTTCGTAATCATCTTGGCATATGAGGACTGCTCTGGCATCCACCCCACTTGAAATCTGCTGCCCACAGCCTCAGGGAACAGCCCTGTCCTTTGGGACCCTCATTCCCTCTTTTTCCCCTATTCACAGAGAAGACAATGACAGCAAAGATAGAATGGAATAGAATAGAATGGAATAGAAGAGAATATTTCAGTTGGAATGTGGACACTGAAACCTGGGTTGCAGAAAGATTTTCCAGCTTTCTGCCTCTGTCTGTGAGAAAGTCTTTGCTTTCTCACAGACACTGGCTGATAACAGTTAGAAGTTTCTGTAAACTAATTCCTTTATCTTGCAGGTGCAAGGTTGTTATGCAGTATTGTGATACTGACCAGAGAAATATTTTGAAACGGGTGTTGTAAGATCTAACCAATCATTCTAAGGAGGTGGATGGTCAGGGGCCAATGGCCTTGTGCCATTCAAGCGAACTAAGATATATAAACCAGTTTTTAAATTAAATAAATAATTCCTTTCTTCCTAGATCAAGTTCTTGTGTTGTTTCTTGCCGTTCCTGGTACAACAGTGACATTGGAAGGGACCCACAATAATCACCCAGTCCAACAGCCTGAGCACTTCAGGGCTGACCAAAGGTTAAGGACATTGCCCAAATACCTCTCAAACAATGGCAGAGCTGGGGCATTGACCTCCCCTTCAGGAAGCCTGGTCCAGTGTCTCACCACTCTCTTGGTAAAGAAACGCTTCCCAATGTCCAGTCTAAAAATCGCAGAGGGGAGGGGGATATGCTGCAGGAGAAAGGTTTCTGGGGACATTGATCCTTCCTTTTCCCAGTTCTCTGTCTCTGCAATAGCAGAAAATGCAGCATATTCCCCTGCCCTGTATGATTTTTAGACTGGACATTGGGATATTTAAGCTACAACTGTTGTGATCAACTATTAAATTTGGGTAAGGAAACTCTCAAGTAAAGGCTCAATGAAGACCAGTAATTTCTCATCTTTCCTTTCTTTTTTTCCCATGGGCATGTTTGAGGGGAAGGTGGCATAGAAATGACTGGTTTCTTTCCTTTCAACCCTTTTACCAATCTGGGATTTCTGCCACTTGGCTAAGTTGACTTAGAACTTTTTTCTGTAATAAACAGGATTTAGCTGCAGCTCCTCTAGTGAGCTAGGCATGAGGATCTAGAAATGAAAGTCTGGCTGTTACTGTGAAAGCTGTTACTACTTCAGTCTCTGACCCTGATTGTGCCAGCCCTCAATTTCTTGTGAGAAATGACAGTCAATGACATCCAGTCCTCCTGGATTTCTGACTATCAGTGTCTGGGAAGAGACCTGCTGCACTTACAAACCAAAATTAAGTCAGTCCCTCCCCCAAAATAATAAAAAAACCAAAATGCTGGACACTAAGAACTTCTGGGACTTCCATGCATTTGTAGAGGGTGTGTGTATGCTGAGAGGGAATCCTGTCAGTTGTTGCCATCTCAAAGACACAGGAAACATTCCTTTTGGGGATATGAACCCTTCTGTTGCAATTCTCCACGCATAGGAGGTGGCAGGATTTCCTCCCAGAAGAAACGAAAGTCCTTGCATGCCCCCACACTGATATATCCTTCAGGATTCCCGTAAGGACTTGGAGCAGCTTATTTGTCATTTGTTAATCACACTCAAGGGGATTTTTAATGTGAAAAAAGTCCTTTGAACGAGACAGTCGAGTGCATCCAGTGAGGGTTGGTCTAAGGTGCAGACTGGCAGTCAGCACAGCTGATATTTGGTTCCAGAACTTTAACCCAAAGACTGACAACTTTTTTTTTAGGATTTCTTTGAATTCTGTCTACGGAAAACAGGGGGGAGGGTGGGGAAAATTGCTCTTTTAAAATCTTCCACATGCTGCAGAGAGCGAGAGACTCACAAATATTTATGACTCCAGGGTCAGCACTGCTAATTGAATTAATTGAGGCTGTGCTGATTTGCACCGTCAGAGAACATGACCCCAAAACACTGCATTTAAATTCATTTTCCCTGTGTTTCCAGGGTTCTAGTGAGAGACAAACTGCCTCCCCCTCAGGAGTCAAAGGGTATGGGGGTATAGAAAATAAAATAAGAGCTGTTTGACTCTCCCTGTACCATCAGGGGCAGGGAATGAGGAGAATACACAGATGGAGTGAGTCTGTTTGTCACGGATGAGCAGGAGGGGAATGGAGATCTGCTGATGCTGGCAGTATTTCCATGATCTCCAGATCTCCCCTGCAGCATCCCACTAATCCCACCCCTACCAAGGCACCCCTTCCTCCAAATGGAGCACTTTAGGAGCCTGCTGTGGTTTCTGTGCCAGAGCAGAAGTCACACGCCAGTTCTACTGTAGGAAGCAGGGATCTTCTTTCCTGTGCATCTCTCCAGGATCCAACCCAGCCACTCTGACAGTTTGTCCCTAGAGATTGACCACCTCCTGCCCTGCTTCAGACACAGAACCTTCTGACCATCCCACTTCCACAGGGGCCTGCTGGCTGCCCACCCCTCCAACTGCTCTGCGTCACACCCAGTTAACGCCACGCGGAGAGCCCTGTAACCCAGCTGAACTCCAGTTCACCCTGCTGCTGCTATCTGCTTACACCTCAGCTGCCTCCTCCACATGATGGCTGCTGACCTGGTAATTTAAGCCTGGTGTCCTTTCACATGATTATATCATTCCTAGAAGCTTCAGTTGGCTTTCTAATGGAGCAGGTCCTCTGTGCAGGTCCAAGGGCACTTTCTAGGATGCTGTGTTGATCCTCACCAATCCCCCTGTGCTCCAGGTGTCACCTGGGGCATCACCAGATGTCACTTGGCTTGGATGCAGAGTGCAGGATGCATTTTCCAAGTCCCAACACCAATAAACCACTGCTCATTCCTCTTGCTGGCTGTTGTTCATGAGAAGCATGAAAACTTCAAGCCACAATTATGAACAAAATATCTGTGCCCTGTCCTTATGTGATTCCCATCAAAAGAGCATGGGAGAACTTCTAGTGGGAGGTGTCCCTGCTCATGGCAGGGGGCTTGGGACAAAATTATCTTTAAGTTCCTGTCCAACCCAAACCATTCTGTGGGCTTTGTGATCTTTGGGGCAAAACCTTGTGGACACAGGAAAGAGCTGTCTCCTCCTATACAGAAACTGAGGTGCAGGACACCTTCCCCTTTTCAAGGGGAGATAGAAGTTTGTGGAGCTGGAGGTATGTTATGGACAAGGGATTTTCCACCCTCCAGTCCCTGGAATGAGCTCTGCTGAGAGAGGCCAACTTGAACTGCTGCCTGAATCCTGCAGAAACAAACTGGCCAAGCTGGCAGCTGCTGCACCATCGGTAGTCACGCTCCCAGAACGGCCATCAGCTGCCACTTTGACAGGAATCCAGCATTGTTTGGTGGCATTTACCTTAGGGGACAGATATTTCTCTGCATCAGGGAGAGCAATTTCAGCTTTCAGAACTGTGTCTGTATGTTTATTGCTTTTTTTTGTGTTCAAGAATTATTCATGTCACAACTCAGATTCTGACTCAACTTAATTAACATTGGAAAGGTCATCTCACAGAAACTTAGGCAGATGAAGGACAGGAAGTCTTACACCATTTCCCTTCCTTGCTCCAGGGACTATGCTTGTGCCTGGCTCTGGTCCTCTGCAGGGCCAGGAGTTGGACTTATGATCCTTGTGGGTCCCCTTGCAATTCAGGATATTCTATGATTCTGTGAGATGACATTACATCAGCTGTGACTGTTCAATTTTACCTTTATCTGTAGCCAGAGAAACCTTCCAAAACAGTGTTTCTGCTCTTTTTCTACGGCTATGAAACGTGTTTGAAAAAGAGTGGAAACCACGGAATTAGCTGGGAATGCTGGCCCTCAGGCAGTGTGCTCCTGGACATATCAAATTTAGAAATGTGTATTTAATAGTATGTCATGAAGATGACGTTGAGCTAGCTTCACCCTCATAAATCATACATCTCATTGCATGACCCAACTGGATTGTTCCAATTTTGTTTCAATAATATTTCATGGACTAGGACAAGTTAACAGGCTAATTTTCATGCAGTTCATGCCTACAAGTACAGCTTTGCCTGACATTTCTATGCCTCATCCAGCAGCTCCCGGATGCTTTTTGAGATGGCAAAAGTGAGGTAACTATAATCAATTATTATCTGTATTTCTGCTAATAAAAATCATCATGGATTTGCTGTCTACAGAGCACCTGACCATCCTTCCTGGAACAAAGATGCTGTAGAAGTGTTCCACCTCATTATTCAAGGATTAAATCCAGCATTAAAAACTAACTTTCAGCTGGGAAAACTCACTCTTAATGTCCAATCTAACCCTGCTCTCTGTCAGTGTGAAGCCACTGCCCCTTGTCCTGTCACTCCAGGCCCTTGCCAATAGCTCTCCATCTTTCCTGTAGGCTCCCTTCAGGTGCTGGAAGGCTGCAAGCTGCGTGGATGTCAGGGGCTGCAAAAGGACAGTGGGAGAGAACCAGACACGTAATTTTGCAGGCACAGCCTCAAGCCACTGGGTTCCACACCATGACATGATAGCTAGTGAATGCAACAGCCCTCCAGGGTCCTGGCTCTGGAAAACTGGAGCTGACCCTCACTGTTTGGTCCAGCATGCCAAGGCTCACACAGCCACGTTTTTCACTCCCCACTTCCCCTAGAAACCAGGGTTTCCTAATGGTCTGAGGAACACATTGCACAGTTCCTGCCCTTTGTTCCCTGCAGGGACTGGCGTTAATCTGGTGGTTCTCACAGTCTCTGCTAGTGCCTGTCCTCTGCCTCAGGGATACACTCGATGCACATTTCAAGAACTGCTTATGCGGTACAAGTTATTCCAGCAGATTCTAACACCAGGGAGGAACCACCGAGAACAGCATGAGGCCGGTGGGAGGCGTTGCTTGGAGGAAGTCCAGGACCAGAGCAGCAGACCCAGGAAGGAGAATGCTGCAGACAGCCCTGAGAGCAGAGTCAGAGGCAATCTGTGTGTGGCAGCATCGTGCATCTCCCCAGGAACTGTGTGCTGGGGTCAGTGAGAGACGTCTGCGACACAGCAGAGCAGTGCTGGGAACCACAGGGTCTCTCTCCTCTGTGCTGGCTTTCCTGCGTTGCCTCATCTCACGATCGTGGTTACATCCAGAAGCTACCAGCAACATCTTCTCCCCAAACCCATCATTTTTGCATCTGTTTCCACCAGCACTCCCCTGGATTTCAGCAAGACTGCTGAAAGGAGAGAGAAAACCACTGGAAATGATTGTCGTTGGTGGTCTGGGGATACAGCTTATCCCTGTGTGTAAGCACAGCCGACTTGTACTCACAGCAATCCACAGTTCCCCTGGGGCTAAACCCCCTCTCAGTGTCTGCTGAGCTGGTGCTCACCTATAGTTCAGGATCAGATGGAAGTGTGGGGGTGGTGACACACGCTTGGAGGCACTTCCAGTCACACACATCCAAAAGAAAATTCACAGAGGAGCCACCTGCAGCAGAGCAGTCACTGCAAATGCCACCTCCCTGCCATCATGGAGCATGTTCAAAGCACGGGGGTTTCCACAGGTCAGGGACACAGCAGCAAAAACAAGGCAAAGATAATCTGCTGGGTATTAGTGGAAGGATATGTGTAATAAAAGGTCAGCTAGTTCAGGAGAAGCCCCTTTGATGTTTCAGATCTCCCTGACATCTGAGAAGTCTGCTGCCTTCCAGAGCTGGCAGCAGGAGCTACTGTTTTTCTCAGGCTCTTTTCTCCATGCCTGTGGCAAGCAAAGCAAGGACATAGTCAGCACTGTCTGGCTTGGAAACACTGCTTTTTGGGATGAGGGCACTCCAAGTCCTTCCAGGATTAGTGCTAGGGAGACATGTTTGAAACAGGAAAGGTCCAGAGTTCACTTTCATTCCTGTTCCCACGTTGCCCAACCACTACATCCCCTTCCTTAGGTTTGGCCTAGAGCTGGCATCCAAAAACACGGATTCAAAACAGGCTTCTACTGCCTTGCTGCCCTAGATCTTCTGCCACCCCACAGCAACTACCACATCCCCAGCCTTGCTAAGGGGGTGAAATGCCAGAGGGCTTTTGCTGGAGGCTGCATATGGCTTCACACTGACAGAGAGCAGGTTTAGGTTGGATATGAGGAAGAAATTCTTCCCTGTGAGGGTGGTGAGGCCCTGGCACAGGTTGCCCAGAGAAGCTGTGGCCGCCCCATCCCTGGCAGTGTTCCAGGCCAGGCTGGACGGGGCTCTGAGCAACCTGGGATAGTGGAAGGTGTCCCTGCCCGTGGCAGGGGCTGGAATGAGATGATCTTCAAGGTCCCTTCCAACCCAGGCCATTCCAGGATTCCATGATGATTCTGTATGGATCATAACTGAGAAACAAAGAGTGCCAGCCAACTCAGGGAGCTTTGTCCTTCAGATGGGAGGTCAGGGGCAAAACCTTTCCAGTCCTGCTTTTTGGACCTGTAGCGCAGCTTTACTGTTGCTAAGCAAGTCAAAGTCTAGCTTCAAGAAGTCAGGGCTACAGCTAAGCCATCAGCCTGAAACCTGACCTGGATTTGTTCTGTGAGCATGTTTTCCTGTGCTTTGGGTATGACTGTGCTTGCATGTGGGGACGGCACAAGGAGCACAGATCTGATTGCACAGTTAATCCTTCATTACAAAGGTACTCGCTGGCTTCTCAGCTGGTAGGAGGGAGGGAGACAGACAGACAAAGCCCTGACATTTTGTCTGCACAGAACCAGAGACCTGGACTTCCCCAGAGAGGAAATGCTGCTGGATACTGCCAAGAAAGGGCTTTGCTATGCTCAGGTTTCCCTGACTTAGATCTGTTTGGGGATACATAGAGGGAGCTGCTGCTATGAAATCCCTCCTACCCACAGAGCTCTTGGTAACATTTTCCTCATGGTTCCCAAGCTCCTCTGTCTCCACAGAGAACAAAAGAATATTCCCACTGCCTTTGCAACACAAGTGCATCCTCACCTCAGCCAGCTGCATCAATCCTGAGGCTTTTCTAAAGCAAATCCTTTTAGAGGAACTCTACTTTGAGCTCCACTGCCTTGTTCCTGCAGGCAGAGCTCTCCAGGGCTGGGACTGCATCGTGGCTCAGCTCAGCTCAGGTCACTCCATGCGCAGCACCAGCATCTGCAAAGTCATCGAGACTTGGCTGTGGTGTGCTGTGCCGAGCTGGAGCACATCTCCACGGCACTGCGCACTCCTGCCGGCAGGAACAGGCACCGAGAGCACGGGCAGCCTCGCCGTGACCTTACAAAGTCCGGCAGGGAAGCGAGGGGGAGAGAAGCCCAGGCTCTCTTGGAGTGGGGCACAACCTGTCACAGCATCCATTTGAAATTCCCCACTCGCTCTGCCCCCTCTTCGTCCTTGTCTCTGGTGGAGGACAGGAGAGGTTACTGGATCACCTGGTCATTTCCAGCTGTCGTCATGCCCCTGACGACTGTGGTTTAATTATAGGAAGTGGACTTGGCCCAGCACCAGAAGCCAAGGACTCAGATCTGGTATCCAATAATTTCTCTTCCCCACAGCTCAGGAACGCTGAGCCTCTGCAACTGGAGCAAACAGCTCCAGGTTGCTCAGACTGCTGGACCAGTTCTTTAGAGATGACTTTTCCTTGGTTTTTAAGAAACAACTTCACCATCTAGGATATTTCAGGTAGAGACTTCTGAGCAGAGCCACATCGCTACAAAATAATGAGCACACAATCCTGAAAAATGAGCTGCAGTGACATTTTACACAACCAAAAAAAAAAAAAAAAAAGAGGAGGAGAAGAAGAAAACACTAATCACATCTGTATGCACCAACAGTGTCACTACTGCACCGGTAATTATGCCAAGCCTGTTCAGTTTCTTAAAAAGCAAAAAGAGGACAGGTTCTTTAATCCCACACCTCTTCTAATTCAAACCAGGCTGAAAGGGATGTCTGTCTAGCTGTGTGAAGCCGTTTCACATACCTGTATCCCACACCTCTTGTGTCTACAATGCTCTCACGCTTACATAAGAGAGAGGGATGAAAATCTCTGAAGTGACAGCTGCAAGAGAAGAGATCACTTTCCCCCCTTATTCCAACACAGAGGAATTCCTAAACTGGGAACACCTTCCACTTGAGCAATGCTGCTCTTACAGGCACCAGTCAAGTCAGGGCTGATTCCTTGCTCTGAGGAGGAGACAGAAGGCTCCACATCAGCGAGCTGCACACTCCCCACAGCTGGCAAAGGAACAAGGAGCTCAGGGGGCCCATGACAGAGTTTGACAAAAGAGGTGGAGAAAGCCACCCCTGCTGTGAGCACAGACACCATTCCTGCTGCAGGAAGTGGAACACTAGGGCAGGCTTTCTAGGGACACAAGGATTAGCCGGGACAGATAAAAATGGCAGGAACAGAAAATGAAATACAAGGCGTTCCTTGCAAATTTCATTCTCCTCTTAGTGATGCATGTCCTTTTCGTTTGTGAGGCTAGCGCTGTCACCAAGGTCAACGCAAATGTGCTGTCAGCTGCAGGAAATTGGTGGGAAACTGAGCATTTCTGAATGTCCCAAGATTTTCTGATGGCCTCTGCAAAATCACACCGGGCCTCATTCCCTTGTCACAAGTCCCACTTGTACAGCTAAATCAATTTTTTTCCATTTAGGGTAGAGAAGACATCTCCATTAATCTGATCTGCCCCAACTCACAACCAAGAGAAGCTCTCCCATACCATGCTAAGACAGACGTTTTGCTGGAATTTTAGAAGGGATAAGAACATCACTTTGCTGGTTCTCCTCTCCTAAAAGCACCTCAAGCAGCCGAGATTATTTGGCTTTCTTCCCTACAGTCCAACTCTCACCCTAACTGGCAGAGCTGGTCCAGCCAGAGCAGTACCCACTCTCCATCAGTGCTGTGCCAAAAGCTGTGCAGGCAGCTGTGGAACAAAAAAAAAAAGGTGCCAGAAGAGAACACCGGTAAAATATCACTTCTGAGACCAGTCGCTTGCGTGAAATGCAAGAACATTGCCATTGCATTGTCTGCCAGCACCACAGCACTGCAGAAATCCTCCTCTCTGTAGGCACTCTTCAGAATGGGTGGGCTCCACCATCTGTCTCCCAAGACTGCAGAGAGCACAACAACTCCCTCTGCACATGCTCTGGCACGCAGCAGCAGAGTGATGTCCCCAGCTCTGGCTCCGAGTGGGCAGATGCGAGCAAATAGGATTTATCGATCCATCACTGTGGTGCTTTTAGCTTTGCCTTGGTACAACTGTGCTGAATTCCACCAAGCTAAGCTGGAGTAAAACCTCAGGGAACCTGCTGCTCCTTCCCCCATCCACCCACACACCCCATTCCAACCACAGCTTTCACCCCAAGGACAGGTGGGTTTGGGAAGAAAAGTCTTTTAAGAATGAAGCACTGGCAGAGGAGACAGCTTAAGGAAAGTTTCTTTCTCAGTGAAGCCACATCTGAAATGTACTGGGGGACCAGAGCATCAAAGACCAATGATAACACTCGGTACCCAAAGAGTGATTTTTTATTCCCAGAACTCATTTCATCTCCTAGCAGAGGGCAGGGAGTGTCACTTGTACTTATTGAATGGGCCAAGGATGGCAAACACCAGGATCCATGTCCCCTGTCTCCCAGACAGGCTGTTCCATTGCCTTACAGACACTGTAATTATTTCTGAAAACCAGCATTCAGCCGGGTCAAAGGAGATGAGACTTGGCCACCAGGCCGTCTTCTCTCCATCAAACCCATCCCAATGAAATGTGAGTGGAGGATGTCAAAGATGTCACATCTACCAAAGTTGCCGACTTTTCTCTTAGCAACCTTGACAGTTGCCAGGAAACGCCGCCTTGCTGTTACTACGGTGACACAGGGGACCAAAGCCACACGCCACACAACACCCACCTGCAGGGGAAGGGGAGAAATGCTCACCCTGGCTCTCCCCATCGCTTCACAGGTGACGAAAGCCTCCACTCAAGCCACAGAAATTCCAGCAGTGTAAATCAGGAGCAGGGTTCCTGCCACCTCTGGTCTAGGAAGGGCTTTGACCACCTGTCCAGGTCACCAACAGGTTTGGTATTGCACTGCGTCCTGCCAGCACCCAGAGGGTGTTGCTGGGGAGTGACATGAATGCTAAGGGAAGGTCTCAAAGGTGGCAGAGATGTACCAAGTGATGCTGAAACACCATCACCAAAACCCACCACACAGAAAAGGGAAGAAAAACCCGTTCTTTGTCTCATTGGATGACACCACAGCCTATTCTACAAGGAGTGAGAACAGGGAGAGGACAAGGCTTTTTTTTTCTTTTTTGTTGTTTACTTGGCACATTTCAGGTCTCAAACTGGGCCACAGAAAGCACCAGGCCTGTGTAAGTACCAGCTCCTTTTGAGGGATGCAGTCAGGCTGTGGAAGGTGGAGACAGCTNAGAGCTCCAGGAGCTTTTGGACAACACTCTCAGGGATGCACAGGGTGGGACTGTTGGGGTGTCTGTGCAGGGCCAGGAGTTGAACTGGATGATCCTTGAGGGCCCCTTCCAGCTCAGTGGACTCTATGATTCTGTGCTGAAAGAACCAAGACCCCACACAAGCAGAGATGGACACACAGCCTGCTGCAGGATCATACAGGGGATTGTCTGCCCAGCCCAGGAGCTACAGTTTTCCACTGTGCCACCACCTCAGCACAGAAAACAGACAGGATTCCAGCCCCTTGCAAAGATGGGAAAGAGTTTTCCTGCACCTGCCCCGGTCTGTTCCCGACTCCTGACACTACAAACCTATGGCCTTACGCAGACCAGCCACAGGATTCCAGCTCCAACTTTGCCAATGTGTTAACTCTGCCTTTTCCTGCCTCAGGAGACACCAAGTGTCAGCCCAGATGGAGCCTTTTGGGAGAACAAACTACCTGTGTCAGCTAAATGGGAGCCTTGACACCAACACAGATTTCTGTCTCCTCTTAATAGAACATGGGTTTCTTTCCTTGCTACAGAGGAAGAAAAAAGGCCTTAGATTTTTATCTCCTGGCCTCAAATTGGTTGAGTGTACCTCGCACTCCAAAGACAAAGTAGGTGGAATTGAAGATGGATGGGAAGACTGACGTATTCCCTCTCCCCCATCCCAGCCTGTGTGGAGGTAAGCCAAGAGGAGCAGGGTGTTCCAGCTGAACGGGTGGTGCGAAGTCCTTCCCTCCCGCAGAGGGACCAGCAGGGAATATTCTGCTCTCGCTCCATGCAAAACAGCACAGCTCCTCACCACATCCCACCCAGGGTGAAGGCAGAAGATCCCAAAGACTTTCAGAGCTGCCACTTTGCCATACATCACAGCCAAGAGGATTAATTCAGTAAGGGCAGATACAAAGCTCTGATCATGTTGTTCCAAGGGTACAGATTACTGCAGTAATGAGCCATGGGGAGGGGGGGAAGAAAAAAAAAGACTTGAAAACCAGCTGACAACAAATCAAGCCAAAACGTTTTTCTCAGAATGGGTAATGATAGAAAAAAAATAAAATTACCATTTTTCTTTTTTTCACCAGTTCAAAAGCTGATTAGAAATGTTTTGCTCCAAACTCCTGACAGAAAATACAGGCAAAAGATTTTCTGAAAGATGTAAGCACAAAGGAGCCATTTGATCACTTGGAGTCATCCCCTTGTGTTCCACAGACTTCAGTTTCACCCATTCATTTCTTCATTAAACACAATGAGAGATACTGAGCTAAAGCTTCTACTTCCTGAAAGCCATCCAGTTTTGAAAACATCAGGAGGTGGTGATGCTTCCCTTGATCATGTCGTCCAGGCAGTAACCACTGGATTCACAACAGGCCCTCATTTCCTGTTCTCTTACACACCAGTGACAAACTCTAGATCACGTGGAGGGCACAGACATGCGCCCATGCCATCCAGCACATTCTACCAAAATCATTAGCACATTTCAGAGGCAACCATCACTGGAGCCATTTATTATTTATCCAGCTCTGGAAAGTTATCAGCTCCCAGCTGAGATCATCAGAGACATTCTTCCTCCATCCTATCTGACTGAAGAGCAATGGAAGTCCTGTCTGGGCTTTCTGACTGTGGGAATTGTGCCAGCTGACCTCCCCTGGTGCTTCCAACAACCCTGTTTATGTAACCACACAGCCATCCCCTGCCCTGGGGCAGTTGGCCAGAATGCTGATGGGTAGTCTGGAATTACAGTAAATTTAGATAGGAGGTATAGCTTCTGTTAGGAATTGGGAGTGTCTTCCTATGGCTGACAGAAGCAGGCCTGCACGTGAGGTGCACAAAGCACGATACTGCAGGTCATCAGGGACATCAAAGGCTGAGACTTTCCAGAGATACGAGGAACAAGGATCCAGCTTAAAGTCCATGAGAAAGAATTTGCTGGTTCTCCTTGGTGGGTCCCAACCCAAAGAGACAAATCCAACATTTAGCTGGAAGCTTCAAATCCCAAGCAGGGAGCAGTGGAACTGGCATTTAGATGATGATTTGAGCTTTCTCTGATACTTAAGGCAGGCTCAGTGAGGAAAAAACCTCTTAGTGAGAAAAATTCTTGAACAGATTCCCTGTGATTCACTGTGTTCCTTGCTCCATCTGTTTCCCATAATATCCAATGTAGCTACACATTAACCTCACATTTTAAGAATGAATGATGAAGGCTGTAGCCAGCTCTGTAGTCTGCAGTGAACAGGCTCCATAAGGCTAAGCTAAAAGAAGTTAACACTTCTAAGTGGTGTCTTTCAGTGTAAACCTGTCAAACTCTCCCAGCAGTACAACTCTGGAACACTAACCTGCTTTAATATGCAAGAAGCTGTGGCAACTGCTTCTGACGGGTTGCCACTTTTTTGCCTTTTTCTTTGTTTTCCCCAACACTTATTTCCTGTTTTTGAGCTAAATCTCAAGCCAGGGGTCTCTCATCCACCAGGAGGTTCTGTGAAAGGAGTGGCCACCCTTTCCTGGTTTGAGTTGGCCAGTGCAAGCCAGGCTTGACACAAACTGTAGGGAAGAAGAGGAGTTGCTGAGGTGCTTTGCAGCACAGCATAGCCCTCAGGAGAGGTTTTAGCAAGGGCAGAAACTTTCAGGAGGCATTTTTTAATGTTCCCCTCTGCTATGTGAGAGGGAAATGCTTCTGGCACAGCCTGCCCACCCTGTCTCCTCCAGCCCGCTTCTTTACCTCACACAAGTCCAGAAACCCCCTGAGCTTCCAGCTAGGATGGAAGGGAATTCTGTGACATTCAGGAATTTTGTCCACCAACACAAAAAATCTCATTTTTAGGTGGTTAAATCAAGAATAGGGCTCAGCCTTAATTTTCAGAGGAAATGTCCTGTCTGCAATACCGTGTTTCTCACCAACCCAGGGCAGTGGAGCACAACTGAAAATCATATAGGGAAATCATACTGGGATCTTCATGGATTGGCAGTGAGAGGTAACAGATGGCCTACAAGAAGGATGGAGAAGGACTCTTTACAAGGGCCTGGAGTGACAGGACAAGGGACAATGACAAGTGACAGGATTCTGACACTGACAGAGAGCAGGTTTAGGTTGGATATGAGGAAGAAATTGTTCCCTGTGAGGGTGGTGAGGCCCTGGCACAGGTTGCCCAGAGAAGCTGTGGCTGCCCCATCCCTGGCAGTGTTCCAGGCCAGGTTGGATGGGGCTCTGAGCAACCTGGGACAGTGGAAGGTGACCCTGCCCATGGCAGGGGGTGTAACTGGATGAACTTTAAGGTCCATTCTATGATTCCATGGCCAAATTGTTCTCTCCCTTGTCTATCTCCAAGTTACATTTGGAA
Organism: Edolisoma coerulescens; assembly: GCA_013397115.1. Taxonomy (NCBI): domain Eukaryota; kingdom Metazoa; phylum Chordata; class Aves; order Passeriformes; family Campephagidae; genus Edolisoma; species Edolisoma coerulescens. The sequence goes on along the minus strand of VWZW01000891.1, from coordinate 94,325 downwards.
TTAGCTGAATTTCACTAAGCAAAGTTCCAGGTGCGTATTATTAAGCAAAACATCATTGTGCCATTGGATCTGCCACACAGACAGACTCCCTCCAAGCAAGTTCTTATTCTCATTGATATCTGTGGTGCAGTTAATCACAGTGAGGTTCATGTCTCTGAACTGCAGGCTGTGAAGATGTGTCTATCCAGGCTTCCAGAGGTAACGAACAGAACCAGAGACTTCCAGGATGCACCTCATCTCCATCAGAACGTGGACAGCTCCTTACACCAGACAACTCCTGCTCATTGTTTCTGGATATCATGGGAGCTGAGATATCTTGCTCAGGACTATGTCTAAGTCTTTGCTGTCAATGTCTACAGATAAATGAAGTAAATCCTGTTCCAGTTGTCTCTGAGATAGTAAAAGAGTGGTCCAATCAGCTTTGCAACCATGAAGTTATAATTAAATGATTAACATAACATGGGCTGATATCCCTGGCTCCTTGGAGATTTAGGAACTTAAGGTTCTACCCAGGGCATTTCATATCTTCCTTGTCTAATGCCCATGTCAAGAGAAAACTCAAATTGCCAGGATCAACCACTTCATAACAATTTGTGTAGGAGAAAGGATTTCTACAGATTCAGTTTAGATTAATGTCACTATTAGGCTGCTATTCCTTTATCCCAACTCCTGTCACACAGTGCAATTATTAACGTTTTGGCAGCATCTTCTCTGAAACTTGAACCAACAAAGTACCCAGAGCCTCGAGCAGAGCCTGATATCTGCCTGCCATCTCGTCACAGCTGCTGGATATTGATTATCAGCTAATTACCCAATTTCCATCCTCCCAGTTTTATTGTCTCGTTAAGGAGTTTATCATGAGATCTGTCAGACAATCCAAAAAGACTTCATTAGCATAGCGCTAATAATTGAAGACTTCGGATGAGTAATAAAATACAAGACATACATTTCTTATCACTCTTTCTTCCTACTTCCCTCCTGGCGTGACAAAGGACAGTAGATGATGGTGATGTCTTGCAAATCTGTTTCCCTTCTTCACCCCAGAGACTCTATCTGATGGTATCTAATTTTGATAAGGAAAACATTGCTCAAAATAAGGGTAGAAATCAGAAGAGACGGCCTTGTTTGCTGGTACTCTGGAAGTCAATCCACACCAGTCTTTCTGTAGTCTTGGAACATGTCAGTCAGAAAGATTACCCTCCCTGCAGAACTATTGTGCAAGTACAGCTGTTTTGTCTCCTCCTCATCCCCAGGAAGGGATGGCATCACGCAAATCCTCCTCAGCAATTTCAAATTAAGTTTGAACCCTTCAGGTTTGGGGATGATCACCTTCCAGAACTCCATAAGAGCATTTCACTTGTTTGAGCCAATATTCCATAAAGCAACCCTGTGGCTCAGCTTTGTGGAATAACCTCAGCCAGGTGGATTCAGTTCAGTTTCTAAAGGAAAAAACTTGAATCTACCCACTCAGAGCACAACAGGGCACAAACTTTTGATGACAGCCACCAAGAAATCTTCTTTGCAAAGTTTTCCCTTTGATTTCTTTGAACAGAACAGAATAAAATCAGCAATGCACTTGGAGCAACCTTGAGCTAGAAGGGTGGAAAAAATTTCCTGAGCTCTCAGGGTACAAATGAAGCACCAGCAAGTTCTGATTCTCTAAAGCAAGACAAAAATGACATGACAAGCTGCTCTACACAGTGAGACAAAGTCATAAAGACTTATCACTGAAAAGGTGATGCCAGATTTAGGGTACTATGCTAATAAAAGTCAGACCGTACAGATTTGATTCTCTCCTTTGGATCAAAACTCATTTTTTTAATTACTACCCCCAAATGTGCTGCAAGATATAGGTATGCCCATATAAAACCCCCTATATGTAAGCATCAAACAATTTAAGAAAGATTTAGCATATGAATACACCCTTCACTAACAAAAGGGAAAGGTTTCAAAAGCAGAACAATCTTTGTCCCACTCCTCTTGGAAATGAAACAGATTTTTCCCGGGTGAACTGTTGCTTCTTCAAAAAACTTCTGATTGGACAGTAATTCACCAAGAAAAAAAAAACAGTAGCTGAACTAGTAAAACACCAATTAAAATTTTTTATCATTTATGGGAAAATGAACAAGAAATAAACTGTCTTTGAAGACATCCTTACTTTTATTAAGACATGTGGCACCTTGCTTTGTTATTTTCTGTTTGAATTCAATCCAGTGAAGACCCAAGTGGCTTTGTGTGCAAGTGTCAGCTCAGAATATATGGTTTTAAATAAGGTCAAGGTACTTTCAGATTCTCAAGGGCACCTAACTCTCAATCAATTAGCTCCAAGCAATCTTTAAGCAGTTATCACAGGCTTGAAACACCCAAGAGACTTTGGAATCTTCACAAAGCACTTGGCCAGTTTGAAATTTAAACCAATTTGTCTTTCAGTGGATTTGATGCTCTTGGATGCTTGAAACACTTTTGAAGGCCAATCTTATGGATGGAATTGATAACTTTAAAGACGCAAAGAGCCACTGGACTTTCAAGAATGCATCCTTTCTTTACTCTGTACAAGAGTTCCATACCTGGAAACCGAGGGCAGCAGCAGGAAAGTCCTACTCCCACAGACTGGGATAAGAACAGGAATGATTATTAGACACAGAGATTATACAGGAACAGTGGATTGGACTAAGACAAACCCTGATTCTTCCTGATGCTTTTAGTCCAAGGTAAAGAGCTCTGACCTAACCCTGAAAGGGAATGGGCAAGACTAAAGAACCTCATTGTGACCTAATTGTGGCCCTTCAATGCCTAAAGGGAGGCTGCAGGCGAAATGGAGAGACCAAAACAAATTACACTCCCAGCTCAGCTCCTGCAACGCAGAGAAGTTCTGGTGCAGGAGAAGCACAGGGAGTCACAGCCTTCCAAACCAAAAACAGAACCTACAGGCAGAGCATACCTTACTTTCTTTCCCAACCTCCAGAAGCCTTCCCTGGAAGAGAAAGAAGACTGGCCCCTTCTGACCCTCTTCTGCAACGTGGCTTTGAAAGCTGGATGTCAGATCCTCCCCATTCCTGCTAAATAGAGACATTTTCAGAAGTCAAAACCAGTTTCCTGACTCTTGTACGTGTTTATCCTGCTCACAGGATGATATTTAGCTCCCCATATTTCTTCCCCTCTAGCTGGCCTGTCATCCAAGGGTGTGATTAGTTCATCAAAAGAATGAGGGGCAGTCCAATCTGCCTGAAGAGAGGTGATGGAAAATAGAGTCCTTGCTAAACATGAGCAGCAGGACAAGGGTCACATATTGGTAGAGGTGCTGAAAGCTCCTGCAGGTCTATTCAGTGTGGCTGTTGCTATGAGAGTGAAGAGATTTGCTGGCCCCGAAGCAGGGAGAGGACACAGATGCTGTTTTGTTCCATATCAGTTACAGATTCTGGTCACTTGTGTAAGTTAATACTCTCCCAACTTCTTTTAGGCTCATTACAGCTCTTCTTCTGTTACAGCTTGGCAGCACAGTTCTGCCTCTCTTTCCATAGGGAGAACACGCTGCCTTCTGCCCCTAACAGGCACGTGGTGGCAAAGGGCAGGTTTTAATCTCTGAATCTGCACTGGTGGTTCTAACTCAGGTTTTTTATCCGTGCGGAAGAGAAAGACAACAATCTCAGGAGTGCTCTCCTATTCAGAGCCAGTCTAAGGCTCTGTGCTGATGAGAAAATATCTTTGCACCGCTGTTCTCAACAGGATCGTGCTGGGCCATCTCCAGCCATTTTCTACTGAGAACAATAAAGTGTAAATAGGGAAGCAATAAGGACTTGATTCTCTCTATGAGAATAAAAGGATTGTAACTGTATAGAACAGGCGAGTTCCTGGTGCTGTTGAATTCTCTTCTGAAAGTTTGTCCCTACCACAATTAGACTTTGGCTGTTGTTTTCAGAGCAACGGCATCAGAATCATTGCCCAGAGCATTGCTTCAGAAATGAACTCTGTTTCAGGGACGCTGACAGGTTTTGAGATAGCCAAGCAAACAACACGCTGGAGCACTGCCCATGCTGTGCAGGGCTGTGAGTGCCATATTAAACATACACCTAACCAGTTGTAATGAAGGGGAAATGGTAGAAACACAGGTGCTGCCTCCCTGTTCAGCTCTTGTAGCACTCAAGGGCTACTTCCAGAGCTGAGGCTCCAGTACAAGACAGGAGCCACCACTCTAAGGGTATATGGAAGGTGAGGGCCTCTGCTTCATTATCCACTCAAGGAACCTTTCCCTCTCAAGGGAATATGAAATGAAGGAGAAATTTATAAACAAGAACATGCAGAGGCCCAAGCCAGGTGCACAGGACAGAGAGAGAGGCACTGGGAAAGAGCAAAAGTCTTTGGCCACTAATTGATGGGACCACCAAGGATCGTCAGGCACAGCTTTGGAGAGGAATTTGTAACTGGTAAGAAGGAGGAAATGAGGAATGGGACAGCTGAGGATATTTGCAGTGGGCCTGAGGGACTGAACTTAAGGAATGTTAAGTGGGTCAGGGCAAAACAAGGGGGGAGGAAAAAATAGGACATAAAAGGGTATAAAGAAGGGCCAGTCAAATGTAACCCCTCACTGACCAGTGGATTTGGCTGAACAAGCCTGCACCCAGTCACTACAGCCCATCCTGCATTTTTATTAAAGCCTTTTAAAAAGGTCTTTTAAAGCCTTTTAAAAGCCTTTTTCTGTCTTTCTGTACAATCTCACAGCCTGTCCCATGTGTGGGAATGCTCTAAGGACAAGGTGCCAGCTGCTGGGCACAGGAACTGACGCAAACCAAATACAAAGCACTTTGGAAAGGTAAGTAAGGTGAAATGTTTCTTGGTCTTCTAACCTCAAACTGACTTCTTTTTCCCAGACAAAAACTCAAATTTCCCCTCAAAAATTTTGTTTTCCAAATGCCCTCCTGTGACAGTTGCTGAGGCAGCACTCAACAAATTTAGGTGCTTAAATACAAAATGTTTCAAGTTGTAAAGACCGTACTTAAGGAAAAAATAGATGAACTTTTGGGTCAACCCTAGGCAGTGCTGTTTTCTATAAAATAGACTGTATATATTCTATAGATATACATACAGACACACTAATGTAGCATTTAAAAAACCCCCAAACAAAACAGGAAATTATAACAAAGGTAGTATCACATTCTAAATTTTTTCAGAGTCCTTGTTACAAGGCAAATCATCTCTCCTGAGCACCAGTGGGAAAGGCAACAGGTTTCTCCTATGAACACATTACAGCAGGAGTGGTTTAGCAGCAGACTCTCTGTTCCTGGGTCTCTGTTGAGAGATTCCTGATTTCAACACCTTTCAGCCAAGAAAGAGGAAAAGCCATATCTGTGAAGGGATATTTTTATCTAGGCATAATCCCTAATAAAGTAAAAGCCTTGATTTCACGAGGGAAGCAGATAAGGAAGCAATGCCCAGAAAGGGTTTAAACAGAGAGGTTTAATAGATTCCCCAATCTTCTTTTATATTGTGCATTTCTGGCCAGAGAAACGGGCGCAGGAGTTCCTGAAAACTGGAGTCCATAAGATTTTCTCATCACCACCTAACTCCACCTCAGCCTTACTTTGTATTTTTTTCATGAGGCCAACCCTCTTGCTTCTCTAAAATTTGTTGCCATAACTTTCTGTTCCGAGATCTTGTGGAGACAGGAAACCTTCAGAGGCAATCATACCCTAATGCCAGCATCAATCAGCAACCACATTAGACAACAAAACCTCTTCCAATATGTCAATGCTATAAACAGTGATCAAATTCCACTCAGTGCAGGCCACGAAGCCTTGCCTGTACTTCCTCATGATTTTTACATGACAACTGCTTAAATTTACGGGAACTGTCCTGCCCTGTTTCTAAAGAAAGGAGTCAAAGAACTGCGGGTATTCAACTAAATAATCAGGAAAGACAATTCCCTCTCTTCCCAGGGACAAATGCACAGCCATGTCATCTACAAAATGGATAAATGTAATTTTCTAGGTTGCTTGAATTTTAACCCAAATCCAGCAGCAGTCAGGCTCAGTTGTGATGGAACAATGCCTGTCCTTTGCTGTGACCAAGATCTCTCAGCTTCATTTCAGACATGGCTGAAATGGACTTTTTTGGAGGAAAAAAAAAGCTGCTTGTAAGTGAAAAAGCACATTCCAGGAGCTGCACACCCAGTGCTCCCTGCAGGTACCGTAGTGCGTGGCATGAGCCAGGCCACCACAACTTCTGGAGCGACACATTCCCTTCAGGAGCCTCTCCTGCTCTGTCCTTTGGAAATCCAGCATCCCCTGAATCCCGGGAAGGGAGAAGGTTGACCTTCATGATGGAACAGTATCTCATTTTGGCTGTTTAAATACAAATCTCATGTGTTGTGAAGGCAGGTTTTCCACAGAGATCATGGCTATGCTGAAACTAAGATTATAATACCTGCAATCCATTCCTTTCAGGAATCTTCACCAGTGGCCCAGGTACCCTATTGGAATCTGACCTATAGAGATGCCAGTGGTTCTGTGGTAAGTCACTAACCTTTTCCCAGCCTGTTTTTTTTTCTTTACCCATTTATCCCACAATTCCAGTTTCCTCCAGTGACACGAGCAAGTTTCTCTAGGATGCCATCAGCATTCCCTAGTCTACAGAGCCCAGAAACTGCACCAGTAGCATATTTCTTTTCTATAAAGAAAAATGAGAGCTCAGAAAGCTAAATTCTCTAAAGCTATCTCCACAGACTCAGCACGGCATTTTTTATTTCAGAAGTAAATACTCTAAAATCCAATTTCATCTCCTACCAAGATGTCTATGCAATATTAATATGCATAACAGATTTTCCTAGTATTGCTTCCAGTTCTTATCTTCCCTACCACTGCACTTTTTCTTTATAGAGTTATTGCTTATAGTGGAGAAACTTCTTCCACATAGGGCCTAAAAAATAACGTTTTGATTCCCAAAGGCCTTTTGGTAACATGGTAGTGCAAACAATAAAGACAAAATTTCCCTGTGGAAATTTTCGATACAGTATTACCCACCCACCCCAGGAACTCACACCATAACTCTCTTTTTCCTAATGCTGGTATTCAGGAGACAACACAGAAATGACAGAATTTAAAGCAAAAAGACAGATGATACAGACATTTGTCATGCAGCCCTTCTAAATGTTTGTTACACCTTCTCATCCTACTTTTCTTCTTCCCAGCTTAACTCATTTGCTTTGAAATTCTTCCATTCTGCTGGAATCTGTAGCACGAATCTTGACTGTTTTTAGAACAAACCATGCTCAGTTCGTTTTAAAAACAAGGGTTTCTGTCCCACAAGACCTTAGAGCCCATCTCCCCTGTCTGCAATCTGTAGGAAAACTTACTTTCTTCACTTCACTGTCTCTTCCAGCATTCCCATTCCATGTTACTGCAGCATTTTTCGTGGGATCTCTCAAAAATTCCTGCCCCACACCATGCATGTAGCTCTGCAGCACTTGCACATTCCTTGAGCATTCCCGTTGTGTTTCACGGCATCTCCCAGTCACTCCCCAGCGCTCCCTCAGCCCACCTTCTCTGGAGACAATAAAACACTCCCTGCCAGGCACTGAGCTCCCTCATCTTGCCAGGGAATGTGGGAAAGAGCACAGGGCCTGTGTAGGAATCAAAATGGAACTGAGCACTGAAAAAGCCAATGCTCACATTTCAAAAACTGACTCTCTCCAAACATAATTTTTGCTATGTATGTAAAAGGTATTAAATCTATCAAAGACTTTGATCTTCGCCCTCATCAAAGGGCAGGAGACCCCATCCAACAAAGCTATATGAACTCTCTGAGGTTTCTACCCTAAAGTTCCTCTCAGTTCCTTCTCCAGGAGATGATGTCAGTGCTGGTGGACAGGTGGGTTACGTGCAAAGGCTGCAGGCCAAGGTTTGCTCATCCTCCGATTTTTGTCTCAGCATTCTGCACTGAAACAGTGTCAGCTGGCTCAGGGCTCGCAGGTGCCACGGGGGGCAGGCAGGCGAGCCCAACTCACCTTAACTCACTCACCCTCCTCCCAGAATCCTGAGCTTTATGCTGAGTTGGAAATAAAACCAGCTCACAGAATCACTGGATGGGTCGGGTTAGAAGGGACCACAGCATTTTGTTTGTTTGTTTTTTAAACAGCTAATTTTTAATGTAATTTAACAGCTAATTCAAGAGATCGCTAAAGCTTATGATAAGAATATCCTGATAGTTACTGGATACATTTTGTTTACAGCAATATTACTGGCTGGACTAGAATTAGACTCCTGTGCATTTCTACCTCTACTTTTAGCAATGTTTTTGGATTCTCTTAAGAAAGACTCTACTGTTGTGGATTGGAAACATAGGAGCCCTTAGCCTTTAAAGAGGAAGGACACATGAATTATAGCACGACTCCCAAAAGTTCAGTGTCCAAATGCTGAGAGACTCAAAAATGGGGAGGAAGGGGGTGCAAGTGGAACGCCTACACACTTTTAAAGGCTCAGAGAACACACAGTACATTTTTCCTGTTAATGGCAAGCACTTATCCATGGTATTTAGAGCATAAATAGGATCTAAAGAGCAGCCAATAGCTGTTTTCTAAGCACTGCTAAAATCAGTTATATTCATGGTGCAAAACAGACCAGTGGAAGGACATTCATCACTCTATAGGCAAATTTAACATATTAATGCTCACCCCAAGCCCTGGGACAGTATCTGGGTGCCTGGCCTGGCCTTCCAGAGATCTGGAATTTGCTGCTGCCCTTTAAGTTGATGCGACTCCTGTGATTTTCAGGTTCAGGATACCAGAGTGACACCACCAGGGTGCTTTAGTTCAGGATATTGAGAATTGAATGGAATCCTCCTCCCTCTTGCCATTTTCCAGTCCTTCCCACTTCAGAGGGAAGCTTTGATCCAACAAGGAGCACAGGCAAAAGGGTGGTGAGATCCCAGATGGAAGAAGGCCAGCGCAATTAGACACAATCCCGCTTTGTAACTCACGATGTTTTCCCTAAGTAAATTATTGCTAATTTGATATGCCAGGAAACACAGCTGATGCTTTTGAAGGGAAAAAAACCCTCCACTCACAAAGACACAGCACTACAGGCCACAGCAAGACTAAGCCAGGCTTAAGGACCAGCAATATCAATGGATTATTGGAGCAGCTGAATTTGCCCCAGGGCCACAGCTTCCTCAAAAGGTGCACAAGCCAAGCAGGCATCACAGGGGATGTGAATGGACAGACAGAAAATGTAGCAGAGAAGGAAATTTCTGTTTAAAGACTAAGATAAATGAGCAGTATGACTGTTAGCAGCATATTTTCTTAAGGTTACCCATCAAAAATTATGAAGAAGTAGAAGTCATGTCACCAGCACAGACAAATATCACAGAATAGGTAAATTTGGAATGGATCACAGTGGGTTGTCTGGTCCCACCTCCAACCTCAAGCAGGTTCAAAATATACAGCCTAGATGGCAAGAGCAAGAGAAGCCTGAACAAAGACCACATCTCAAACAGTGCTTCAAACTTTTTAAATGCTGCTTTTAAGATTCTGTTCTTTTGGGCATGAACCTCACGGCTTTAAAATTAAAAGATAATGCGCACGTACATTTCCAGCCTTGGGATAACTTCAGACAACCCAGCATTCCACTTAATTGGAGTTTGTGGAAGATCATTTTTGAAGTGGCAGCTTGTGTCCCCTCACTACAGACCAAATGTTCCACTCTTTCCTCATCCAAATTTAAAAGAGAGAGATGAATTCATCTTCCTTACTCCCTGTTGTGTAGAACAGGTTGTTCACTAAGTGGAAAAGCCTTCTGGAGCCTTTTTTAGGGAAAAGGAAGGGACAGAAGCTGACAATTAATAACAGTAAACTCCTGGAGTGACAATGACTGTGGCTTCTCCTCCAAGTTATTACTTTCCCACCCCCCATGCAGATCTAAAAACCATGCTTTTCTGTTTGTGTGTTTTCCATCTGTTGCAAAGACAGCAAGAAGGAATATTCCACATGCATTTCTCCCACCACGGAAGAGACATGACAGGAATTGATATTCCTGTATTGCTGTGCAGCAGCATCCAAAGGCTTCCCTTCAGATCAATATCGGCTGGGCTGGGCTCTCTGTCAGTGCAGAGGACTTCAAGACCGTGCTGTTTTATATTCAGGCAAAAGCAAGTGTAAATGTCTGTAAAAACCACTCCTGGACTTAAAATATAAGCATTAAGATTCTTAAGACTTCAGAGTGATGCAGAGGTGGGGACAACCTATCAGAAAGAGAGTCTTGGGCTCTTTCTGAGGTAAGACATTCCAACTTCCAACCAACCATCACTACCTCTCCTTCCACACTTGTTTCCTACCTCTGCATCAGTGGGGGACAGCAGCATTCCTAACTAGGTAAAAAAGCCCCTTTTATTTATTCCATAACACAGCACCCTCCTTTTCCTTAAGGCAGAGAGAAAAAAAATCCAAAACAAACCACCCGAGCAGCTTCACAGCAGTTTTTGATACACCTTGAGCCATGTGAGCTTATAGGATAAATGTTACATTTATTTTCACTGATGCCATAAGAAGGAAACCACTGAACAGTCCAGCAGGGAGAAAAAAATCCCACTGATGCAAGTACACGGGAAGTACATCAGCCATGGAGCCTGGGAATCTGCTGAGCCCCCCCTGCAGGGCTGCACCCAGCCCTGGGCCCAGCACAGGAAGGACAGGGAGCTGCTGGAGCCAGCCCAGAGCTGGGACACCAAGGGGAGCAGAGGGATGGAGCAGCTCTGCTGGGAGGAAAGGCTGAGAGAACTGGGATTGTTCAGCCTGGAGAAGGGAAGGCTTTGGGGTGACCTCATTGTGGCCTTCCAGTGCCTGAAGGGAGCCCACAGGAAAGACGGAGAGAGACTCTTGACAAGGGCCTGGAGTGACAGGACAAGGGGCAATGGCTTCATACTGACAGAGAGCAGGTTTAGATTGGATATGAGGAAGAAATTGTTCCCTGTGAGGGTGGTGAGGCCCTGGCACAGGTTGCAGAGAAGCTGCAACTGCCCCATCCCATGGCAGGGGGCTGGAACTGGATGGTCTTTAAGGTCCCATCCAACCCAGGCCATTTTGTGATTCTATGAATGTTAAAGAAATACTGATTTTCTGTAGGAGCACTGAAAAGATTGGGGAAGTGGGTGCCTGCATCCATGTGTTGTGCATGCTTTAGCAGATAGGGGCTGCCTGCACATAAGTCTGTTTGCTGGGAACTCATTTTACATCCCCAGAAAACCCAGCAGGTTTTGTCTGCCACATACAGGGGTGTCCCTCTGGTTGCTCTTCTACAACAAGAACTTCAGATTAACCTTCATGGCTGTGATGGTGCATATGGACTACACTTCCCCAAACACATTTTTTTAATGCCCTCCTAATCCTTTGTTATGAGATTAGTGCAAGCAATTATTCTAATGCCTTCATCTGTGTGAGGCCACCTCACACACGGAAGCCACCGACGGGACCCGGTGATTACCAGGCTCAGGGCTCCAAAAGGCGAGAGAAAAAAACCAAAAAAATCAACCTAAAGAGGGGTGTTAGAAAGCCAAACTGCTCATTCACAGGCAGCAGAACAACCCCTTCCACCCAACTGCTCAAATATACAACCCCTCCATTCCATACAACCACTCACACATTCATTCCTCCTCAGGCACAGTGGCACACAGATATATTTTGCTCCTGTGGGTGCTTGTTACTACTAAGTTGCAAAGCATTAGTGGACTTTCCTCCCACCTCCCTATCTTTGACAAAAATACTCTTTTTTTTTTTCTTCTTAAGAAGTGCTCTCTTCCACCTCAATCTGGTGTATTTTTGATAAAGCATGTAGCTCAGCCTTCTTATTTTTTAACTTGGTAGACTCATTTCCATGGAGATCTCTGGAAGGCCAGAGAACAGAACCATCACCCTCCCCCCTTCTACCATCCCCACTTGAGTCTGCAGGGCTTTTTTCCACATTTTCTTTTCATCCTCTCTCTTGTTGCACTTGTGCTTGACTAGAAACTCATGTTTACCACTACAGCACTCCTGACTCATGCAAAATGTGAGATCCAACATTAACACAATTCATGAGAAGGGAATTAGAGAACAGAGAAAACGATGTCACCCTCTCCATCTCACCACCCACTCCATCCCAGGTCCTTCTGTGGCCCCAGCTGAAGCAGCAACTGAGCACTTCAGTGCCTATTGCTTGGTGGATCTATCCCTAAAAAACTCCATGTAGCAATGCACTCATAGATCTATTTAAGTTAGCAATGAACCATCAAGCACGAGCCAAACAGAACTCTGATATTTATACAGAGACAAAAAAAAAAAAAAAA